>PVJH01007320.1:0-54246 GCA_004026705.1 Nesogale talazaci | reverse complement strand
GTAGGGCGTCTGAGGGCCCAGGAAAGGGAGAGCAGAAGACCGATGACCAGCAAGACATGAGGGGTCAAAGGAGCCACCTGGAGAGAAGTGGGGGAGGGGGGGAAGGGGAGAAGGTCGGCCTTGTGCAGCAGCAAGAGGACAAGGAGGGGAAAGGCTGTGGAATCTGGTGACACTGCTCATTGGCAGCCCGAGAGAACAAAAGTTAACCCAGAAGGACACTCACTGGCTGGCAAGGGGAAGCCAGGTGGAGATTTGAAATTTATGGCAGAGAGTCTGCCAAAAAAGAGAAACTGCCCCTTTGGGACTGTGAGCTAATTGTGTCACGTGGTATGCCTCAGGCAGGGACGGTCTGGCAGCACAAAACAGAAGCCCACTTGTGCAAGCTTAAGTATAAAGGGAGAATTTATGGGAGGAGCGCTAGGTTATCGTAGAGATTCAAGGACAGGAAGTGCAGCTGGTCTCCGGGGAGTGCGACCAGCGGCTAGGGAGCTAGCAGGAACCTTGGCGACACCTTTCTCTGCCCCCCCCTCTTTCTTTCTCTCTTTCTGGAGGCTTTGAGGTCTCCCATCTCTGCTTTCCATCACGCTTGTGTCCTTGCTTTCTCAGTCTCTTCTGGTTCTCTGTGCACATGGTAGAACGTGGCTGCCTCCCAGCCCTTTAGGTTGGTTCATTTTTATCATCCCTGTGCCTAGAACTACAAAGGACAGGAGGTCCTCTTTGTTCCAGTAGACGACAAAAGCTGCCTAGAACTTCAAAGATGCTCCAAGCCTACATTCCTGGGAGAATAGCTGATTGACCCAGCTGAGTGCAGGTGCCCAGCCTTCATCCAATCAGCTGGAATGAGGGGAGACTATCCTTGTGCTCCTCAGTAGGACTTGGGAAGTAGATTCTTTAAGGAGGGGCTGGGGGGGGGGTTCCACACAGATTTCTAAAGATGGCAACATTGTGGTTGTCATATCCTGGTCTTCCAGACAGTCACAAACTCCTGACTCAGCTTAAAACTGTAAGAGGTTAGTGGAGTCAAGCTATGCTTTCAAGATGTTCAAACAAAGAGCCCCACCCCCACCCACCCCCGAATGGAGGTCTTGAAGGGTGAGGTGTGCGCAGCCGTACACAGGTGACACTTCCCTGAAGGAGACTTTCTCAACTCTCTCCTACCATCTCCCCCTCCCCCACCAACATACATCTAAGAAACCTGTTGGTTTTGAGTCAACTTGAAATTATTGTAACTCCATATGCATCAGTGGGACTGTCCTCCATCAGGTTCTCAATGATGAAATTTTCAGATGTAGATTTCTAGGACTTTGGGTGGGCTTGAACCTCCAGGGATTCTGTTAACAACCAAGTGCATGGACCATTTGCATATCCCACGGCCTAGAGATACTACCCAACAAGTTCTCTTCAGAACTTTTCTAGACGTGTAGGAGGTTTCCCCAGCTTCAAATCTTATTTTCTTGTAGACAGCCAGACGCTTTTTTTTCTTTTTCATCAGATAAAACCTGAAATTAGAAAACCACAGGACTGGGTAGGAGGGAGTTGCAAGAGAACGGTTTCCCTGATGCACATAGCCTTACTAGAGAAGGTGGAGCAAAGCGTGCCCTGCTTCCAAGTGCTCTTGACCACAGGGAACTTGGAACAGGTTGGCTCCCAACAGGAAGCAGTTAGAATAGTTTGAGGAGTATTTCTCTACAAAGGGGCCCTTAAACACAAGGAACCACAAGAAACAGTACCAGAATCATTGTTTCCACCCCAAAGGATAAAGGGAACTCATGTTTACATAGACTTAGAATGGGAAGAGTTGAGTAGAGAAAGCTACCGTAAGTTCAGGTCATGGAACAGGGACCTTTTATAGAGTGATCAGTCAACCCAAAGGAGACTTCACAGGAAGGAAGCTGGGGGAAGCCCTGGGAGCTCATTCTCTTCATAATTTCCTAATGGGACTTCCTCATTGGTTGTAACGGGCCAATGGGAAGCCAGAAAGTGAGGAGCCCATTGAGATGGAGTTCAGTGGGGTCGGTTTCCTGGGGAACAGGCCAGGAGAGAGGAGTGGAGAGGGAGATTTGGACAGGTAAATGGAAGATAATCATGAGTTTGTTCACATAGTAGGTGGCACTCTATCTGTGTTGTCAGGTCCTGTGGGGAAAACTGATCGAATCCTTCATTGTCTGTCTCCAGCCACCACCACCACCCCTGTCCACTCACACTGCCAAATCCATGTTGGCTGGTGTCCTGAGTGAATCCCACTGTGCCTCTTTGAGTTTCATGTGGGCGGCTTGGCGGCAGCAGCAGCAGCGACAGCAGCAGGACATTAACGACATTCAGCTGAATTAGACCAGGAACTCTTCCAAGGATAAAGGTTCAGAAGAAGGAAAAGACAAAGGGACCAGAAATCCCCCAAAGGTGAAGGAAGGTTGAATGATGTCACCACCATTTTTCTCATCCAGTAGTGTGCATCCGGAGCCTTATCTTCTTCTTCCTCTTTAGAACGACTTTCACCCTTGTACCCAGAACATCAATGTTGTCAGTGGTGGCTCGGTGGTAGAAATCTTGGCTCTCACGCTGGTGATCTAGGTTCGTTTCCTGGCCAAACCACCTTATGCACAGCCATCACGCGTCTGTCTAGGAAGGCTTACGTTTTGCTGTGGTGCTCAATAGGTATGAGTGGTGCTTCCAGACTCAGATGGACTAGGAAGAAAGACCTTTTCAGAGCTTTCAGGTTTTCAGAGCTGCTTCTGAAAACCACCCAGGGATCACAGACATGTGCTCTGCAACTGATCACGGCAGGACACAGGGCTGGGCAGTGCTTTGGTTGCCAGAAATCCAGAGCCAACTCCGCAGCACCCAACAACAATGGCAGCCTGCGCGTGCAGTGCTTTCTGGTTTACGCCCATTGCCCCCATCAGAGTCCCCCGGCAACCCTGTAAGGCACACTGGATTATCCCGCAGGTGTTACAAGCCAGGCACGAAGAGGTTAGGTAACTTGCCCAAGCTGGTGTTGGTCGGATCCCAAGCCGAGACTTGCAGGCTGTTTCTACCGCCCCTTGTACTCTGCTTTCCACCCATCAGAAGATCTCGCAGACTTGCTCCTTGTTGGAACTCTTACTTTCCCGAAACTAAACAGTTGAGCAGCAGCCAGTACAAACAAGGGCAGGAAGAGGTGCCCAGAGGAGACTTCGAGAGGGCAGCCAGTGCCTCTTTGCTTTATGTTTCCACCTTCTGAACCCTCAGCACCCCCCCCCCTTTTTCTTCTCTCCCTCCCCTCCGGCATCAACTTTCTATCATCTCCTTCCACTGTGAAGTCCTGCTGGTGTAATGGGTACGTGCACGTTGGACTCTGATCCACGTGGTTGGCAGTTCAAAACCACCATCAGTTCTGCAGGAGGAAGATGGGGTTTCTAATCCCAGAAAGAGGTACCATTCCGGATACTCACAGGGGCGGGTCTACCCTGTCCTATCCAGTCACTCTGACCTGGCAGCGACTAGATGTGACGAGTGACTTTGGCTGCTTTTTTGTTTCCTTCACTTCCTGTCCCCTTAAGAATCCAAAAGCCTAGAAGAACTAGAGCTGGAAACGTTTTGTGAAGGCTTTACTAGGAACTCAACAGCATAAAGAATCAGCCCTGCCTTCGAGTCTATGGGGACAAAGTGACGGAAATGTACGCAGTGCAGAGTGCTCAGTACAAGAATGGAAGGAGCGTCGCCGCGGGGGAAAGGGGCTGGCTCAGTCGGAGCCCACGATGATTTTCTGCGTGTCAAGAGAATGGGTGTGGTGTGATGGAATTGAGGAACATACGGAATCTTCTGGGCAGAGAAACAGCATGAGGGGAAATCCAGAAGGGCAAAGCAACCTGCCGTTAGGCCTCCTCTCCAAGTCCCTTCCTTTATTTGGGGGGCGGGGGTAACTAATTCGGCCTCTCCACTTGTTGCGCAGTTGGTGGCTTACATGTTGCCATGCTATGGGAGGCTATGCCATGAGGCTTTAGCTATCAGCAGGCTCATCTGTGATGGCTGGCTTTCAGCCGAGTTTCAAGACTAAGACAGACTAGGAAGAAGGGCCTGTCGATCAACTTCCAAAAACCAGCCAAAGAAAACCCTATGTGTCACAACAGATGATGGTCTGCCAGAGCACTGGAAGGGGAACCCTCTAGGTTAGAAGGCCTTCAAAACACACAGCGGGGCAACCATGGATCGGGGCATAACAACGATTGTGAAAATAGTGCAGGTGACTTCTGTAGTGTATGGGGTCACCCACTTGACAGCAAATCCTGGCAATAACTAAATCCACGTTGCCTTCGTCTAGGTCAAGACAAGAGGTCTAGAGCACTTCCTAAACCATGGGGCACAGGACTATCATTGACTGCCGTCGAGTTGATGCTGGCTCCTGGAGACCCTGTAAGGCAGGCTAGAACTGGCCCGAACTGGCTAGAACTAGTCTCCGAGCCTGTAACTCTCTGTGGGAGCAGAAAGTCGCGTCTTTCTACTGCAGAGAGGGCTGGTGGATTCAAACTGCAGACCTTTCGGTTTGCAGCCAGTGTGTAATCACTATGCCACCCGGACTCTTGGCAAAGGACCATGTGCCATTTCTGTTTATCGTATTCTGCAAGGCTATTACGGTGCTTATGCCACGTGCCACTTGTTATGGAAGACTGAGACAAGGACACGCGTGTGCTGATCACTTGAATGTTGCAGCAAAGTCAAGTTGCTTTCGAGGTTGTGAAATGCTGGCTCTCAAAATCTGTACTGAACTCTCTAGGGACCACCGGCTGCGGCCCACTGTCCCACCCGAGAGGAGTTCTGGTCTAGAAGCTGGCCAGTGGCTTACAGAGAGGCGCCACGTGTTGTCACTATATCCACCCTTGTACGAACCTCCAGTCTCTCAGCCAGATCACTCAAAGGAAATGCTCTCCTTGCCCAGAAAAGGATATACTTGCTAATTAGCTAGTGTTTGCTCAGTGTTTTGAACATGGAAAATGCTGCCAGTATTAAATACTATTATTATTATTAGCCTCATGTCCACTACACTGGGTGTTATTTAATTAGAATGGCATAATAGGCAAATCCGCCTTAATTGGCTGGGATGTGGCACGTCGGCGCTCTGCGTTCTCTGCTCTGTGGCCATCACATTTTCTGGCAATGGGTCATTTCGGAGACCTTGGGCAGGGTTCAGGGAAGGTTACCTGGGTACTGATTAACACTTAATTAGCACCTTTTTCATGTAGCACAGCAGTGACTTTGTAAATTTAAAATTTTCAGGGGACCACTTAATGTGGAATTAAAGTACAAGTGCAATATTTAAGATGCATGAAATTGTTTTACGCATTACAGCATTAACTAGCTCTTAATTTATGCAGTGCATGCCAGCGAAAGGCAATTAAAGTGGGGAGGGGTGGGCGGGATGATAGATCTTTATGTTGTCCTGTCTTTTCCTCTCACTGTGCTTTTTGAAAGCCTTTGCTGTAGTCAAGCCTTGTTCTAGACTTAGAAGTGACTGGCAAATTCTGGACCCTGTCTGCTCCGCCAGGAATTAGTATTGCCATAGAGCTGAAGCCGTCTCCCGCCAATACTTCCTCTAGGGCCTCGGGACGCACGCAGGCCTCTGTGATTGGTTCAGGGATAGGCACATAACCCTACAGCGCTAACAGTCTCCTCCTTCTTAACTGTCATTCTTCCTCTTTCCTTGGCCAGTATGGTATGATGATGTGAGGGCTGGCACCGTGGCAGCCATTTTGCAAACTCTAGGACAACTACTTGTGAAAGCTAGGTTTTAAGTCAACTTGGGTGGACCAGGAGTCTCCCGGGATACGGTGGGGTCAACTCTATGATGGGATCTGCTGTGAAGGAGCCAAGCAATTAATCTGTCTTAGTACAATCGAGGGAGGTTTCCTTCAGGGTGTGGCCTGCCCTTCGTGTGGACCAAGAACGTGGGGAAGCTCGCTCCCTTTGACTGCAGGATCTGGATCTGGGAGGACTTCCTGGTAAATCGAACACCAGTCTCAGGAGCCATCAGTGGGCTGCCTGCCTTGGATTCGTGTGGCCGATCTCAGATTCCTTCAGCTCGGCATCCATCAGGCCTGTGGTCTTCCTGCTTCTGCTTCCTGCTTCCTGTTTGTCAGCCCCTGCAGCTGCAACTATGCACGCCATTTCTAGACCTCACTCTCTTTCTGTATAAGTGTCACATATAAGCGACACTGTCCTTGCTTTTCTAGAGGTCTAACACACCACTGTTTGGCCTTTGAGGAGGAATTCAACCTTATCCGAAGCAATATGGCTGGATAAAGAGAAACTCAATTTGGGAGATAGTATTGAAGAAACTGGATTGGATTTTGTCCGAAGCCAGTCTTATCTGTGGACTTGGGGATGACGTTGGAACCTTCAAATATACTGCACATTTCTACCTCCTTGTTTTCAGTCATGCTCCTTCCTTTTACTAGAATATTCTTTGCTTTCCTCTTCTTTCTTAAAGTTAAGTCCAAATGCCACCCCCTCACAGAAACTTCCCTTGATCTGAATCACCCTGGAGATGGTCAGCAATGGTTCCTTAGCTGAACCTCGAACCTCCCCTTCAAGGAACATGGGAGCCTGATGGTATAGCCCTTATGCATTGGACTGCTAACCGCAAAGTCAGCAGTTCGAAACCACTGCAGGAGAAAGAGGGGGCTCTCTGCCCGCGGGAAGAGTCACAGTCTCAGGAACCCAGAGGGGCAGTTCTACTCTGTCCTACAGAGATGGCATCGACTCGATGGCAGGGAGTTAGTTGTTTGGGCGTTCAAGGCACACAGGCTGCCCTGAAAGGGCAGAGGGACTCTCTCCATCTGCGAGCCAGGAGCTAACATAGGAACACCGAGTCCTAGAAAGGAATGTGATGTTGGCCAGCCTAGTCAGCAGAGAAGACCGTGTCTCTGAGGATCAGCTCCTCGGTAACTAGAGCCAGATGAAAGAGAAGCTGGGCAAATACTGCGGCCAGGTGGGCTCGTGGACCTTTGCAGCTATGAGAGGCACGCAAGAGTTTGAAACGCAAGGGGCTGGGGTGGAGGCGAGAGTCATGAAAACAATATGTTCATCTGTCTGTGCCTCTGGTGGGGCTTCCTGGATAGTGCAAGGGACATGTGCTCCACAGACACTGACAGTTGGAACACCCGCAGCAGTACCTTCGAATTTAATGGAACTGCTTCCATTAAGAGCCAGTCAGGGTACTGTGTAGCAACAATGAAATATGCAACTTTCCTCTACTTCCTCAAAGCTTCCTCCCCCCCACTCACTATGGTGATACCAATTTTACCTGACAAATCCAGCCAGACCATGAGATGTACACTGGTATGGATACGAGCCAGAAACATGGAGAATTCAGGATAGATGATCCCTTCAGGCCCAATGGGGAGAATGGAGATAGCGGGAGGCTGGAGGGAAGGTGGAGTAGCAAGGGGAAACTGAATACAAGGGTCGCATATAACCTCTCCCTGGGGTACACGCAACAGGGAAGTTGGTGAAGGGAGACATCGGACAGTGTACGATAGGACAAAATAATAACAATTTCTAAATATTCAAGGGTGCACGAGGGAGGGGGTAGTAGGGAGGGAGGGGAAATATGCAGATCTAATACCAAGGGCTTAAGTAGAAAGAAAATGTCTTGAGAATGACGATGGCAACAAATGTACAAATGTGCTTTGCATGCAATGGATATAAGTATGCATTGTGATGAGTTGTATGAGCCCCCAATAAAAATGATTTTTTAAATTATGTATATAAAAAAAGAGTTGTATGGGCCCCCAATAAAATGATTTTTAAAAAACTAGAAAATAAAAAAGATTGCAGCCAAGAAAACCACCTGGGACAGTTCTGCTGTGTGACCCACGAGGCCACTTTGGGTCAGACTCCACACAAGAGGTTGCGTTTGGGTCCCTCTGATTACAGCTTCTATCGAAGGACACCTTCTCCACGGAGGGGGCCAAACATGAGGAGAGTAAGTTAGTCCTTCTTCCTCCTCGCGCTCCCCATCCCCTCGGCGGGCCTGTGTCCCTCCCCTCTGGGGCAGGAACTGCATCCCCTCCCAGCTGCTCACAACTTGTGCACTGACAGGCCCCGGCTCCACCTCGGCTTTCCAGATGACCTCACCAGGCCTTTCTCTTCGAATAGTGGCCAACGGTGGAGCAAAGCGTTGGCCCTGGGACCTGGCCACCACTGAGCATGCGCACGTGTGTGTATGTGTGTGTGTGTGTATATATATACACACACACACACACACAAATAGGGATTTTCTAATGGGCACCCGTTGCTCAGAGTTTCTATTGGGCTCCCCGACCCTTTGCCAGATCTGCCTTCCAAGCTGATGGCTGCCCCTGTCCAATCACCATCCTCCCTTTTCTCATATACTCTTCCTCATAACCCTTTTGCACCCCAAATGCCATCTCCATGTCTGCTTCATGGCGAACCCACCTGGGAGTTATATGTGTGTGTGTATAAAACATTAATATTTGTTACCACATTTTATGCATAAATGATTGTATCGGGTGACTCATTTTACAATTTCACCCCCCCAAAATAGACATGTCTTCCTGAGCCTTACATACCCATGCCCATAGGTGTGCCCCACTCTTTTTATTTGCTGTGCAGTATTCCACACGTCTGTCAGCTTGTCGTTCTGTGGTAGTTCGTGTGTTGCTGTAAAGCAGCAAGCTGTGCCACTATACTTCAAACACAAGCAGGGTCACCATGGAGAACACATAGCTGCAAAACCTCCAGACTGAGATCCAACTAAGAAAAAAGAATAGAGGGTCTACTTTTGAAGGATCAGCCGCTGGAAATCTTAGGCACAGCGGCGGCACATTCTGTGATATAGTGCCAGGTTGGAAGGCACTGGAGACACTCGAGCAAAGATGCTTCTTTGAGGACAAAGATGCTGCTGAGCCAACCCATGGCATGTTCCGTCGCCTCACACGCATGGGAAAGTTGGACGTTGAACAAGGAAGACCGAAGAAGAATCGATGCGTGTGAATTGGTGCTGATGAAGAAGAGTGAATGTGCCGTGGATGGCAAGCAGAACCAACAGATGTGCCTGGGAGGAAATCCAACCAGAATGTTCCTTAGAAGGCAGGATGGAGAGACTTCATCTCATGTATGCAGACATATGAATAAGAGGGACCAGTCCCTGGAAGAAGAGATAGACAGTCAAACGTAAAAAAGAGGAAGCCCCTCAATGAGCTAGATTCACACGCAGGGGCTGACACAACTGTGAGCAGAGTGCAGGTCTGCGGTGCATAGGGTCACTAATGCTTCGGCACCTGACAACACTTAACAATATTCTAGAAGAGGAATGTCCTGTGGCTTCGTTAACCATTCACATACTGATTTAGTGTGACTAGAACACTACCTCTGGTGGTATAGTGTGTTAATCATTGGGCTGCTAACCAGAAGGTCAGTAGTTTGAATCAACCAGCCACTTCATGGGAGAAAGATGAGGCTATCTGCTCCCATAAAGATTTACAGCCTTGGCAATGAAGAGAGCCGTTCTACTCTGCCCTTGAGGGTCATTATGCGTCAGAATGGACTGGGTGGCACCTAGTTATACTCTGGGGGGGTAGTGGGTGCTAACCACAAGACGTGTGTGGCAGTGGTAGTCCAGTGGCAGAGTTCTCTCTTTCAATGTCGGAGACCCAGGTTCGATTCCCAGCCAATGAAACTCATGCACAGTCACCGCACATCAAATAGGGAAGACTTGCATGTTGTTCTGACATTGAGTAGGTTTCAGTACAGCTCTTGGACTAAGACAGTCCAGGAAGAAAGGCCTGTAGACTACTTCTGAAAATCAGTTAGGGAGACCCAATGGTTCTGCTACACAGCCAACCAATCATGGGATGATACAGGGCCAGGAAGAACATGGAGGCACCAGGAGCCGGGACTGACTTGACAGCCGCTAACACCAACAATTTACCGACGGACAATGGAGTCATTTCTATTCTAAATTGTTAATAAGAATGCTGCCAGGGTCTGAGACTGGAGTCACATCCTGACACAACTCTTGTCTTGGTGTGCTAGAGTCCTCGGAGAGGATCTGCTGGCCTTGATTCACTGGCAGGGCAAACAGTGCCTCCACTGGTGCCCTGATCAGAAACATGCTCAAAATAATAATTAAAAAAAAGAGAATGCTGTGGGAAATATTGATTTCTGTTGGCATAGTGGTCATGTGTTGGGCTGAGATCCTCAATATTCCAAGTTCAAAACCACCAGCTGCTCCATGGGAGACAGGGAGGCTTTCTACTCCCGTAAAGAATTCCAGGCTTGGAAACCACCAGGGGTGGAGCTACCCTGTCTGACGAGGTCGCTGTGAGTCAGACTGGACTCTATGGCAGTGATTTGGGGATTGTAGTTTGGTTAAACAAGAAATCATCCACGAAGAAAAGATAAACGAGCACTAGCACTGGGGAGGTATTCCTCCCTTTATTCTTGAAGGTTTCAGGCTGCTTCCATTTTGTGAACCCTTTCTGAACAATATAAAGTGCTAAATCTGCTACACGACTGAGGTTCAAACTTCTTGAAAGGAAGCAAACGACTGTTTTATCGAGTCATTCCCAAGTCTGCATGCCCCTACGGGTCAGAGTAGAACAGTCCAAGCGAGTTCCCAAGGCTGTCATCTTGAGGGAAGTCGACTGCCCCCTCTTTCTCCCAGACTGAACCTCGAACCGCTGACCTTTCTCTTAGCAGCAGAGCTCTTAACCACCAGGGTACTGAGACTCCAGAGTAGCCCTATCCCTGGGGCGCCTTTAAAACAGTGTTGTCAACAACCATCACCGCCCTGCGTGCACTGATTCCCCACAGAGTGATGGAAGCCAGCCAATCAGTCTCCTGTTGCCTTCAGACTTAAGGAATCTGCACTCACCAGGGCTGGCTCCCATCCTCCCTCCCAAACATCCTCCCCCCACCCCTTCCCTAGCGGCTGAGGCCATGAGGGAACCTCTGGGTTGCACAGTCCCCGCAGACCGCTGATGTCACCCTCACCTGAGAAGGGAGGAGGGATGGGATTACCAGGGCTCTGTTGCCCCGGGGCTCTGGGCCCATGACGTGGGCATCCTAGTGAAGGCAGGTCCGTGTTTCCAGCTGCCTGCCGGGAGCTGGAGCCTGTCAGCTCCAGCGGCAGCCAGGGAGGATGATTCTGACACAAAACCCCAGGGGATCCACAGAAGAGCTGGGCTGTCATTACTTATTAACAATGGGCCTGATCCCCAGTCAGGCAGGCCCAGGGAAAGGGCCTGTGGGGGGGCCAGCTTCCCACTGAGAGGCAGATTAACACTTTCAGGGCAAGAGGGAGCCTTTTTGGGGGTGGGCAGGGAAATTGTCAGCCTTTTGCATACCAGAGGGACCAATGCTGGTACTCTTTGTCTCATCTTTCCCTCCCCTTCCGTGGGTCCGATTTCTTCTCTTATGTCCTCTAACAACCTTAAGGGTTGTTTGCTTGGTTGATTTCTTTTCAACTTGTTCCTGTGAATTAGGTGAGGGATTACAGAACAGACCATCAGTTTTATATTCAACGGTTCCAGCATATTTCACTTGGGCTCCGGGTGTGTCCATTCTTTCTTTCCAAGTCCTCTGGACTTTGCTCTGCTCTTGGGGAAGTGCTGCCCTTTCCATCTGAAAAGGTTGATTATTCTACCCTGAGGGTGAGTGACTTCCAGCCCTGAACGGGGTCAAAGGGCCATAGTCTTGGCCCAATCCCTGGATCTGACCAATGAGGTTGCCATCTTTTATGACTTTGAGTTCAGCTCTCCATTTTTCTCCCACTCTATCCAAGACCTCTAATGTTATCCTTTTCAGAGCAGTTGGTTGTGGTGGCTGGGCACCAGCTAGTTCTTCTGGTCCCAGGACCATGGAGACTGATGTGGGCTTGGTCCATAGGATGAATGGTTTCTATGTGGCTTTTGACTTCCGCCACCCTTCGTTCCTCTGAAAGGGGGGGAAGAATCACACCATCAATATCTGCTCACGAGCTTTTCAGACGTCCACTGGTTACCCACAAAAGGTGGAGGCAGAGCATTGTCTTTGCGGACTCTGCTCTCCCAATTGGCCTGGTGTCCCCCGAGACTATGGTCCTGAGCCACCAGGCCCAGTGGTGCAATCCTTCGAGATGTTTGGTTATATCTGAGAAGTTTTTCATAACTTTGCCAACCTGTATCCTTGACCACATTCCTTAAGATTTTGAACAAGCAAACCCACAAGCTGTACAGAATGCTGTACGTAAGGCCGAAAGGAAGATTTGAGAATGCCAGAAACCTAGCCTACGAGGTTCCAAAGGGGCCGGAAAATGGAGATTTCCAGGAGATCTGGGGTCAAGGAAAGGTTTGTAAACAGCATGCCAGCCTCTCTGGCTGGTTATTGCCTCTTGTTCTCCCCTTGAGGGCTGTCTGGCTCCAATCCCAGCTAGTTTCATTCAGCTCCACAATCTCAAGGGAGCAGGTCGGCTTCCCAGGGAAGCTGGCCTTGAGGTGGAGATTAGCAGGCAGGATACTTATTGCAGAGTGCTCTCGAGATCAACACGGGAAGGGAGCGGCAGGAAATAAGAGTGGCCAGAGGGAGAAACGGAACCATAACATGAACGAAGTCACTGCCACTGAGTCCACGCTGGCCCGCAGTGACCCGGTGGCAGCGGACAGAGTCAAACGGCCCCTGTGGGTTTCCACGGCTGCACATCTTTATGGGAGCAGAGAGCCTCCTTTTTTTCCTGAGCAGTGGCTGGTGGGCTTAAACTGATGACCTTAGGGTTCGTCACTGAAGGTCTAACCCCACTATGGCATGAGGGTTCCTTAACCACAGTTTAAGCGAGGCAAAGACCTCTGGCGGCCTACTAGAAAGTTCTGGAGGTGGGATGATCCTTCCAAGCTGTTGAGTGTTGGGGCAGGGGAAGTGGTGGACCCTGGGGGCCCCATATCAATCACCCACTGACAGTGCTATGACCACCCCCACCCCCACCCCTCGCGCCCACGCACCCCTGCCCCAAGCGCTTTGCTTCAGCTTTGGCGTCAGTGGCACTAAGAGCTGAGGGCTGACCACGGGCAGTGCCGCTGGAAGAGAGATCGAGGCAATGACCAACCCTGCTCCCTGGGTTCACCCTCTCATCTAGGGGTCCTGGTGCCCCCTCACATCTGGGGCTCTCTCAAGGACTGGCACCCAGCCATGGAGCAGGGGGTCTGTTTCCACACAGGTGCTAGCTGGGCCTTTCCCACTACAGTGCCTCTTCTCCCTCACCCATCCTGCTTCCACCCACCACCGTGCCTCTTTCCCTCGCACTTCCATTTCGTCCTCCCACTCGTCCTCTTCCCAAGAGAAAGCGGGGGCTCTCAACTCCCAGACACGGTCCTGCAGGGGTGCTGGGAGTGTGATGTGATTCGTTCGAGGGCAGTGTGTTCCGTTTGGGCTTATTCTTCCTCTTGCCCTTCTCTGCACCCTCCTCGTGTCCCTTCTCCCACCCCTCCTCCCACCGCGCTTCCACTGGCTGTTCCTCCCCTACTCCAGAGCCCTGCGGGCGGAGTGGGTTACACACGTGGCTGTGAACGGAAAGGCTAGCAGTTTGGTCAGAGGGAGAAAGATGCAGCTTTCTGCTCAGAACCCCACAAGAGCAGTTCGACCCTGTCCTCCGGGGCCCACTGGGCGTCAAAATGAACTTCCTGGCCGTGAGTTGGGTTTTTTGGTTGGTTGGTTCTCCTCCCGGTGGTGCAGCAGTGGGTAAAACATCGGTTGCTAACCACAAGGTTAGCAGTGTGGACCCACCTGCTGCTTCTCAGGAGAACCAGAAAGGCGCTCTGTTCCCGTTACAGACATACATACAACCTTGGAAACCCAAAGGGGCAGTTCTCTGTGGTCTCACTGGGTCACTTTGAGACAGAATCAACTCAACAGCGGTGGGTTCTTCCTCCTCTCAATCTTCTCCGCTGTTTCCTTCTCCTAACCCTCCTCCCATCCCACCACCCACCCCTCCTCCACTTCCTCCTTCTATCCTGGTGGCACTGTTAACTAAGCATGGAACTGGGAACCAAAAGTAAGGAGAAAGTGGGGGCTGTCTGCGCCCACAAAGCCGTACAAAACCTTGCAAACCCTACATAGGGTCACTATGAGTCAGCGTTGAATGGACAGCAGTGAGTTTGAGGGAATCTCACCTCCCAGAACTCCTCTCTTCCCCCCTCCATTTCCTCTGTCATTTCCGCACCCTTTCTCCCTTCAATCCCTCTTCTCATCCCTTCTCGCATCTCTCCTCCACCCCTCCTCCCTACAGTGGCTAACCCTGAGGCTTGCAGGGTTGGAAAGGTCTTCCAATCCGATGAACCCAGGCAAGTTTACAAGGAAACCAAACTGCCCTGCCTGGGTGGTCTTGCTAGACGATTTGATAAAACTCAATCAGATGCGACCTTTGTCTTCTGTAAGGAGCTGGCTCCACAATAAGAAGCTCTGTGTCGTTGAGTCCCTTCAGAGTCCTAGCCACCGTGTAAGGATTTCTGAGACTACAACTCTGTATGGGTGTAGAAAACCTCCTTTCTCTTCCAAGGAGTGGCTGGTAAATTCAAACTATTGATCTGCCAGTTAGTAGGCCAACACGTAGCCCGTTGCCCCACCAAGGTTCCTCTTTCAGAACCGGCCCCTGTGAACCTTTTCCAGGAGTAGAGAGCATCCCCGTCCAATCAAGGTGTGGCTTGTGGTTTCAGACTGCTGACCTTGCAGTTAGGAGACCCACACATAAGCCACTACCCCACCAAGGTTCCCTCTATAGTTCCGCATTTCCAAACTCTCTCTCTCTCTCTCTCTCACACACACACACACACAAACACACACAAGCTAAACTTACTACCATTGAGTTGATGCCAACTTATGATGACGCTACAGGACAGGATAGAACTGCCCCTGTGTGTTTCTGAGACTGTCACTCTTTACAAGAGTAGGAAGTGCTGTTTTTCTCTCACAGAGCAGCTGGTGGTTTCAAACTGCCAACCTTTTGAATCACAGCCCAATGTGTAACCACTATGCCACCAGGGCTCCCTAATGACACCACAAGAGGTATCAAATCCTTGTCAGCTATTCTACTTTAGTAATGTCCACACAATGCAGGAAATGTGTCATTGCTATTTGGCCTATAATTGAAAATAAACTCTGAGTGGGTCATGGTGCTGGTGGTGGTGGTGGTGGTGGTGAGTTTGCTCTGCCCTAGGTGAGACAAACAGGTAGGACTGGGGACATACATTCTGAAAGGAAGGGGGTCATGTATGTCCGAATCAAGGCTTTAAGAACAGGTTTATTCTGCTCCAGGTCCCTGCTGAAGATTTGCCTTTCCACCCGAGATAGACTGAAACAGAACCAACACCATAACTGGGAATTCTGTCTCACCCTGTCTGAGTGGAATGGCAAATTCCCATTTGGGGGTCAAATAGAGTGGGAATGGAGGAGTCCCTGGTCATAGGTCCATACCCTGGGCCCACCACGACCTTGTTTCAGTCCGCAGGTGAGTTTCTGTTCAGAGCCTAAGAGACCTTATACATGAATCCTCACTGGTGAAGCTACCAGTGTTCAAGAGGCCTGGACTGTCTAGGAAAGGAGTCACATTTTGGCCAGGAGCAGATTAACCTGGAAGCTTGACTGTGCTTACTTACTAATGTAAGTAGTGGACAATTTCACCTGGATTTTGCCACGTCAGCAATGGAAGCAGGAGACCAAACCCAAACGGAGCTGACTGCCATCAAATCAGTGCTGACTCATCGACCCCCTGTGGGTTTCTGAGACTGTAACTGTTTGCAAAAAATAGATAGCTCAGTCTTCCTCCTGTGGGTTCAAACTGCCGACCATGCAGATCGCAGGCCCACTACACTCCTACTGATTAAGAAACACAATTAAGCCCGTGCATAGCTAGCTAGCTTATTGAGTAATCAGCCCCTGATTAATTTCTAGCTCTAGAAGGAACATGGCGAGAAAATGTAATACAACCTAGAAGTGTGAGTGCCCTGGACTTGACTCCTAAATGGTCCCCCTGCACATACACCTGATAACTTAGTGGCAGTCACTTCGCAAAGGTTAGAGAATCCCTTTGATAGAAAGTTCTTTTTCCAGGAATACCTGGCCTCCAAGGTGCAGTTAGAGAAATGGAACCTTCCTGGGTTTCCTAGAGCAAGTCACAGGATGGCTTTGTGCAGCTTGATCAGAACTTGGCCTGTAGACTTGCTTTCCCAGTAAACTGGTGGCCAGGTCATGGGGAGGGCCCCGGAGCTCTTAGCCCTTGCTAATTAGTGGAGGCTCAAAAGCCCTGAGGGAGCCCTGGTGGAGTTATGCCTCCGTGGTGGGCAGTTAGCCACGGGGTCAGCAGCTGGAACCCCTCCCCCCCCCCAGCTGTCTGTAGGAGAATCGATGAGACTTTCTACTCCCATCAAGTGTGATGGTCTTAGAAATCCCCAGAGGCAGTTCTACCCCGTCCTATAGGACCACTAGGCGTCACAACGAACTCAGTGGAAGTGAGGAGAGGGCCCGGTGGGTTCCACGCTGTGCTGCTACCTTCAAGGTGAGCAGTTTGAAACCAGCAGCCCGCCTCTGGGAGAAAGACGAGGCTATCTCCCATAAAGATGGACAGCCTCCGAACCTCTAGGGAGGAGGCCTGCTTAGTTCTTTCTAGAAGGTCACTATGAGTCAGGATTGTCCTGATAGCAGCTGGGATCGTTTCTTTGGCTTGGTGAAGAAGGCTCGTGAACCACCTGCACTACGCCATGACACACCTCGCTTGCTGAAAATGAGGTGGGCTCGAAGCCCTTGCTCATGGAGATCAAGGACTGCAGCCTTCAGGAGGGATTACAAGTCCGGGTAAAGAAGACCCACATCCTCCCCACTGGACTGATAAGGAGCACCATGATAAGCGAAGAAAAGGTTGGGCCTCCTCTTGCTCGGATCCACAGTCAATGCTCTTGGAAGCAGCAGTCGAGAGACCAACTGGCTTATCCCATTGGGTGAACGTGCTGCACAAAGCCTCTTTCAAGTAGAAGGATGTCACTCTGAGGACCAACGCGCGCCTGGCCCGGGCCGTGGTCTTTTCACTCACCTCAGATGCATATACGAGCCCAACGGTGGATCAGGAAGACTGAAGACGAATTCCATTCTGTTGTACAGAGCGTCACTATGACGTGACGGCACCGAGCAGCAACCAGTGGTCCTGAGGAACCTAGAGCTGGAGTGGGTGACAAATTGGGCTGCCAATGAATGACAAGTTCAGTAGTTCACACCCACCAGGCACTCCGAGCGAGAGAGAGGAGGCTTTCTGCTCGCAGAAAGCTTGATTGCCTTGGAATCCCACAGGAGCAGTTCGACCATGTCCTCCAGGGTCACTCTGCGTCAGAGTCTACACAGTCACATGAGTGGTTTTTGAGGTACAGAGCCCTCGTGACACTCTGGGCCAGTAAGCATTGGGTTGCTAACTGCCATGTCGGTGCTATAGCCCCATCAGCCCCGCCACTGGAGACAGAGGGGGCTGTTTGCTGCCACAAAGTCTCAGAAACTGTACGTGGGATAGGTTAGTGGGACTGGTCTTGACATTGATCCAATTCTTCAGTTGGTTTCATTGAAAGGGAAGGTGAATACCGGAACGTGTAAGCGTCTTACATAGCCAGGAAACAAACAAGGCGTGTTTTGACATTCGGGAAATTCTTTCTTGGCATTGAGACAGGCTAGCAGGGCTGCCCAATCCCCCCTCCTCTAAACCATTGCCTGAGCCAGAATAAACAGAGGAAAATGAACTCTATCTCCTGTCTGTGCACATGTTGGCCTTTGTGATATACCTTGTAGCATACAGAATTTCCTGTTGAAATTGCCTCTAGACAATTGAGCCGAAGGAAATCAGAGGCTACCTATACAAACAGTCACCATCGTGGAATGCATTGTAAGACTCAGTATTTCCTGACTCCCAGATAGTTAAGTTGTTCCCATTGTCCAAGCGAATGCAGGTAAAGAAGATTGAAGTTGTCAAGGGTTCCCTCTTGCCTGGATCCACAATCAGTGCTCATGGCAGTGACAGACAAGAGCTCAAGCAGCGCATTGTATCGGCTACATCAACTGCACAAGAGCTCTTATACAGTGTCAGCAAGCAAAGAGGTGACCCCGAAAAGCAAGGAGGAGGACTAGGGTGGGCCTGATCCAAACCATGGTATTTTCAAGTGTCCCACGTGCATGTGAAAGTTGGATGATAAGTAAGAAAAGCCAACGAAGAATCCATCCATTTGAATTATGGTGTTGGTGACAAATATTGAAAGCGCCACGCGCTGTCGAAAGGACAAACCTGTCTTAGAAGAAGTATGGCCAGAATTCTCCTTAGAGGCAGGAAGCACCTGGCCTCAAATACTTTGGACATGTCATTGGGAGAGACCAGCTCCTGGAGAAGGGCGCCATGGTTTGTAAAGTGGCCAGGCAACAAAAAAGAGAAAAGCCTTTGGCGAGCTGGACGGACACACTGGCTGCCTCCACAGGCTCAAACATCGGAACGCTTGTGAGGGTGGCTCAGGGCTGGCAGGGGCCCCTTCTCTTGTACCCGGGGTCCTTCTGAGTCGGGAGTGACTCGACAGCCCCGGACAACAGCAGCAGCAGCCTCCACTCAGGGTACCTTCCCACCAGTAGACCCTTTCGGAACATTGTTCAATGACTTGGCCCAGCCACCTAAAGCATGACATCCCAGAATATGTTTCATTCATCAGGACCAGAAGGCCCTGCAGTGGACTCCGTCTTGAAAGGATTACTGCCTGTGCACCAAATTAACATGATTCCACCTTCTACATAAGCATAATGTCCCTTCCCAACCAAACCTTTAAAAAACCCTAGCAGCGCTTTTGTTCAAGGCACTAGGGCCTGGTCCTCCCGATCTGTCTTCAAGAAATTTTTGCTTATGGAGGAAAGTTCCCCTCTCCTGACTACCCTTAGTTAACAAGGGATGAGACCCCTTTACTAGTGCTGACTGGGGAAGAAGTGTTCCAGTAACAGAGGGGTGCAGTCCTCCCCTGTCCTCATCAGGGCACCATTGGGTAACAGGTAACCATTGGGTGGCCGTGGGTTTGGGTTTCATGGTAGAAGCCCTGAGAAAGGAACCTGGTGGTGCAGTGAGGTAAGCATGGTCATACTAACCGAGCCCTACAGACACTCCCAGGAAGAAAGATGAGGCTGACTGCTTCTGTAAAGCTCTCCTGGCTCAGAAACCCTCAGGAGCAGGTCTAGTCGTCCTATAGGGTCACTAGGTGGCTGTGGCAGTGGGTGTTTTTTTTTTTAAGGAGCCCTGGTGGTGCTGTTGGGTAAGAGTTGACCTGCTAACCACAAAGTCTGGCCTTCAACAGCAGCAGGAGAACGTCGTGGCCATCTGCTCCTGTGACAGTCAGTCTTGGGCAACCCTATCTAAAGGTCCCTATGTGTCGCAAAGGGCTCTGCGGCACTGAGTTTTGCAAGGGGCTGCAGTAATGGTTCAGCACACAGCTGCTAACTGAAAAGCTAGCCGTGGAACCCCACCCAGCAGCTCCATGGGAGAAAAGCCTGGCAATCTTCTCTCAGAAATTATTTAGCCTCAAAAAGTCACCAAAGAACAGTGTTGGGTCCTACAGGGTCAGGGATCCAAATCAACTCCCTGGCAATGTCTGTCCTTTGCTAATAAGACTGTCACATCTGGGGGTTCTTTCCCACTCCACCCCCTTTTTAAAAAGGACAACTACAATCATAACTTCTGATTTAGTTGCTTTTTTTTTTTCAATAAAAATCTGTAGAAGCACTCACAGGCTAACTAGCCCAAACCAGACTTTATCAGTTTGGACCTCAACAGAGGCACAGAGACTTTCAACCCAGGGCACCAACTTATTAAACTCCCAACAAAATATCCTGGTTTCCCAGAGCACAAAACCTCAAATACTTCCTGTACACCTGCACAGTAAATTAAAAATTGCACGGCCCTTTAAATCAAAGCATATAGGAACCCAACTGATTCCTCTGCCATTTATAGGTATGTGTATGTATATATATGTATATGTGTGTATATATATATGTATATATAATTTACCTGCCCATTTTTCTTTAGCTTTAAAATCCCCAAGATATCTGAGGAGTTAGATCTGAAGAACCAAATTCCTCTCCCCTTGCTCAGTGCTTTGCAATTAAGCTACTTTCTTTTTCTCAAAAAGCGGTATCCAGAGATTGAATTTCTGCACACACGGGGCAGGAACCCCGTTTGTCAAATTTACAATAATGCTTGTGTCCTTAATCATAAACAGGTGTAAGAATTTTAAGTGGTGTTTTCTTCAACTCTTCCAGAACAGAGGACGAATATTGTTTATGACCACTGACATGAAATATCTAGACTAGGCCAATGCACAGAAATTGTGGTTACTAGGGAAGGCTGAAATAGGGAGTTGTTGATTAGGGAACACTGAGGTTCAGTTATGGGACATGGAGAGAGGTGATGGTGGCATAGCATGATGAATATAATCAATGTCACGGGAGTCTGCTGTCCTAAGCAGGTGGAAGATGTTAAAAAAAAATCAACTACCCAAAATGACAAATTGATTTAAAACAACCACAGCAGTGAATTATTACATGTAAGTGCCATGTTCTCTAAAAATATCACCTTGATGAGACCAAATGGTCAACAAATACTTTGAAACCAAGATGAGAAGGTAGATGAGCAGGGATACTAGATGAATGGAAGTGGAACAACCAGAATGGAAGTAATGAGAATGTTCACATCATGAAGAATGCCACCCACGTCACCGAAGATCATGGGTAGAAATTGTTGGATGGGAACTAACCTGATGCACGAAACTTTGCTGCAGACACAGTATTTTTAGAAGCCATTCTGTCCACCTTTTCCTATTAAAAGTATGAGGGAAACCCAGCTATCAAAAGTGTCCCCAGCTTTTTTTATATTTGTCACTGTCACAGGAAAGAAGATCCAGGGGTCCTCTTCATTGGTAAAAGTGTGTGAAAAGCTCAGGGTGGCAGGGTGAACTGAACCGCCATGATCCCTCAATGACAAGCGCTAACATCCACATGCATCCTGCACCCAAGCACACCATCACACTCAGGTAATCAATGCAAAACTCACAGTCACACCCAAACCTCCACTGACACTCTGGGAGTATGGCTTTATGGGAAATGGGTGGGCCCAGAATCAGACCCACTAGTCCCCACTAAGAAAGTGAGAATTCTACCACTGAACCAATACTGCCCCCATATTGTAAGATTACCCCACAGGCAAGATTAAGTAATACAGCTGATGGCTCAGGATGCTGGCTGCCAACCAAACAGCGAAAAAGAAATGGGACGGTGGGCTATTTTCTAAATCTGGAGGAAATCATCTCTCCCTACAGCATGGTCTTGAAGGGTGAGGTCAAGATCAATGACTCCATGGATGGTTCTAAGCCAATAGTCAAGTGCTCACCTGAGTGAAGTCAACACCCATTTTGGGGTCCTTAGAAGACAGCAATGATTCCAAGCATCCTCCGGTTCTGTTAGTTGACAAAGCATTTTTCCCTTTTAAAGCTGATGGGGCTTTTCTGAGTGCTATAAATGTGGGGGTGTAAGGCAAAGGGTTGCATCTCTTTGGGCTTAACACCAGCTATTCCACCTCCTTCTTTTTTTTTAATTAAAAAATATTTTATTGGGGCCTCTTAAAACAACTCTTATCACAATCTATACATATATCATGTTGTCAAACACATCTTTACATATACTGTCATCCTTCTTGAACGTTATCAATACCCCCACTGAGCTCCGACATTACGGACAATGTGTTTGTGAGCCATGGGCTCAACCCCAGGAGGTGAATCATTATCATCCTAATCCAGTCATGGTACAAACACCACCCCTGGATGATTTAGTCCAGTGTTTCTTGGTGTGGGCAATAGCACCCCTCGGGGATCACTGGGATGATCTAGGGCCACTGTAAATGCAGACACCTACACTTAATCCTGGATGATGGGTTGCAGTGTGAGATTCAGCCCTGCAGAGGGATGCTGGCGGTGCCAACAGCTCCAGGTTGTCCTCCGTGGGGGAACAAGCGAGCCCGGCCCGTGTGAGTGGGAAGGAGTCAGATATAAGCTCCACTCACACACTCACATGTACAAAGCAGCAAAGAGTTAAGCTGAAGTTTTACTTAAGCATCTCGACACTTCAAAGAAAATGAAGTGACTCTCCCTTTTGAGATGAGGACACTTTAAGCAGAGATAAGATATGCCTCTCTTGGAGAGTGAATCAGGTCTCCCTGTCAAGGTGAGAGAGGAGGAGGAGGAGGACCCTGTCTAGGGGGACATTTCTTGTGTTTAAAGGGCACGGTCACAGGTCTGAGGGCTGCAGCTCTACAGATGGTCAAGCAACTTTCTGATTGGCTGCTAAGTTAGTCCTGAGTATTTTTTTCTCTCTGAGTCAAGATACTTCCTGTTTTATCTCAGGCTGGAACTCTTTGGTGGAGGTACTGAACTTTTCCCAGGCTATAACTCTAGGTAAGATGTCTCAAGATGTCCGCCAGTCCTGACCTCAAGGTTGAGACATTTACTATGCTGGTTATCTGAGGATTCATTGCTCACTCCCTTAGCAAACAGAATGCTCATTCTTCGCACGCAGACAGAAGTCCCTGGCATGTCCCTGTCAATAGTACAATGGTGTTTCACTACCAGGGAAATGCTATGAAAAGAATGTTTTTTTTCTGAGAAAGGGATGGTAGACCAAATAAGTTTGAGAACCTATGATTCTGTTAAAAGGAATTTCTGTACTGGCCAATAAAACCTAATAAGGTTGCCAGTAGAGAACTCTTGAACATCTTTTTCTCCCTGAACCCCAGGAGACAGGGGTCGTAATCACTCAGCCACCTTCTCCTTGTCTTTCACGCAGGGGCAAGAATGTGAGATGCTGGTGAAGCAACAGCATCTTGTGACTATAAGGTGAGGGCAGAGCAGAAAAGTCCTCGATAATTTCTTTGGCCACCCGACCCAAGAATTCTTGTTATATGGGATATTAATGCACTCTCACTGCCTAAGATACTTTTTATTGGCTACTCTACCAAGAGCATCCAAATGAGTACTGTAAATCAATTTTTTCTCTGAATTGATTCTGTCTCATGCAACCCATGTGTCAAGATAGAATTGTGTGCCATAAGGTTTTCAATGGCTAATTATGCTTTCTTTTAGAAGCAAATTTCTAGGCCTTTCTTAAAAGGCACCTGTGGGTGGATTCAAATCCTCAACTTTTGGTTGGCAGCCAAGTACCTTAGCTATTCGCACAACCCAGGGTCTATCATCCCATCTAATAGGTGAGAAAGTTAATGACAGAGGGAGGCCTACAATCCAGGCATGCCAATGCTATCCAAGGCTCTTTTTGCTGTCTTAAAACTCTACAAAAATTTTAAGCATCTAAACACCCAAGCAGGAGTGAGGGTGGCAATGACTGAGGTCTCCAACCGTGGCCCCATGCAAGCCAGAACCGCTTGACTTGAATCTGACATACCTGATTGGCTTCTCACTTAGATTCCATTTGGAATGAAAAGATTTAAGCCTTTAAAATACTTGAAAACCACTGTCTTGCCCCCCCCCCTTGCCCTGGGATTAGAGTTTAATTTCTGAGCACTCCCTTTGCAGCAGGCGATGGGTGAGAGTGAAAACCCAAAATCTATTGCAGAGCTCCTACCAGGACCCGGCCTACCCTGAATTCCTTCTGATCCGCCTGTAGAGGGGCGGGGAAAACGAGGAAGCCCTTCAACAAGTGTGAGGACGGCCCAGGACCAGGTGTTTGGTTCATGGAGTTGTTCATGGAGTTGCTGAGCCCCGGTGGTGTAAGTGGTTGAGAGTGGGACTGCGGCTTAGCGGTTCAAATCCAGCGGCGGCTCTCTAGGAGCAAGGCTGGTTAGCTCCCACAACCACCAGAGGGCAGTGATGCCCCCCCCCCAAAAAAAAAAGTCAGGACCAACCAGACAGCATTTAACAGCAGTCACAAGGTCCAGGATGTGAATGGTCAGAGTGCTTGGGTAGGTGGATCACTTCTACGCCCTCTCCAGCCAGCCCAGGGAGGGGCAGTCTCTTGAGGGGGCAGGCCTGGGTGTGCGCCTCTGGCAACACAGCCATGAGTCGTGCCCTCTGAGCCATGCTCTGACTGCATTGGTCAGAAGGTCCTGGGATAATGTACGTGTCCCAATCATGGTTCTGCTCCCGCTTCTGTAGTCCCACCTGCACCTTGGATGCATTGATCTGCCACCAATCATGCTTTAGTGACAGTTCCCTTTGCCCTTCGAGGTCCCTCTTTACAGCTCTGTCTCAGCAAACCCTTGGATGCCATTATGACCTTGTGTGAACAGTCTCCCTCCTGCAGACGATGGGTCTTTGTCATTGTCCGGTTTAGGGTTTCCCAAACACGGTCCTTTAACTATATTTGAGATTGGAGTTTCTTTTGTATCCTAAAACAATCATCAGTGAACAATGGGGGCCAGCTCTTTGCACCACGACATGAGCAATTATAAAAAAATACGTCTTTTCTCAGGGGAAACAGACGGAGTTGTATTTTCTTTCCTAGGCGGAAGCCAGAGATCCTAGCAAGTGGCTCACTCGAGTGCAATGTACAGATAGCCGCAGAAGTGCACTTGTGAAGCATATGCATTCAGACACCCGGCTCACTTTATTTTTCATCCTATGAGTCTCTCCCAAGTCATAAAGCACAAAGACACAATGAGGTTACCACAGGTGCCGGCATTGACAGCAACCTTAGAGGCCAGCCTTGAACCAAGCTCCTGCCTCCGTTCCGGAAATGGCAGCGGCAACCACCGATCTTGTGATCGGGTTTTGTCTTTGACTGTTCTCAATTCCAGAGTTGCTCCCACGTGTCCAACGCCAACCTCTCTCTGCTTCGATGCCTCCCTCTCAAGGTGTCTAGGTAGAACTGGAAATGGTTTCCCAGGGTAGATGTGATCCAGTAGGCCCCTCACCACACCATAGGGCCCCACCAGTTTTGTTGGGGTAGACAGGATTCTCAAGTCAAAGCCATGTCTTCGTAGGGTGCGCATGCCTGATCCAATCCATGGTGAGCAGGGTAACAGATAAAAGAACACAAATGACAGGTGGCGATGTATGCTGAAGGGACCCGGTTCTCCTCCCAATGGTGCTGTGAGCTTTGCAAGTGGCTGCCATTCAATCGACTCCATCGCAGCCTCCTGAGAATAGCTGAGCCCTTGCTTCTCCCCATCCTCTCCTACTTGGTTTGCCCTTTCCTCTCAGCGCCCTTCTTTCCTTCCCCCCTTATTTTCTCTTTCATTCATTTCCCTACACTCACTCTTACGCAGGCATTGTGTAAGAGCCCACTGCCGCCAAGTCCATCCAGACTCTGAACAACCTTAGAGAGAAGTAGAGCCGTCGATAGGTGTGTCAGTCCGGGTAGGCTAGAGGAACAAATTTCAGAGACATGCTTATGGATATAAGGAATGGGTTTATATTCAAGAGGAACAGGACATTGAGACAGCATCCCAGTCCAGTCCAGCTCAAAGTCACAAGTCTCATGAAGTCACAGGTCAGTGGGTGCAGAGTCCCAGCACCGACAGGGGTCTCCCCATGGCTCCTCCCTTCCAGGGCTCAGGGTCCATCAACAGCATCCCGTGGTGGCAGAAGCAACTCAGTGCTGGCAGAGGCCTCCTTGTGGCCGCCCCAGCCTCAGAGGTCCGGCTCCATCAGGACAAAGCCGTGTGGTCTCTCCGCCGGCTACTCCAGCCTCCCGGATGCTGCCATTCTGTGTTGTCCGTGGTTCATCGTCTCCGAGACTAACTCCCAACAACTGGGGAAGATAGCTTCGCATCTTCACGAGGGAAATATCGTGAGATTTCCCAGAAGTCTCAGGAGAAGGCCATGCCCACACAGAGGCCTCATTGGCTACTCAATGGCTATCTCCAGATTAACAGGCCAGACTCCACCCCTACATTTCAATAATAAAATTAACATAAGCACATGACTGCCACAATAGGGTTTCCAAACCTTCACAGAAGCAGGTTGCCTCCTCCATCTCCTGGGGCTTTTTAACCACTGACCTTTATGTTAGCAGCAGAAAGCTTTAACCACTGCACTGTCAGGGGGCCTGTATTGTATAATAACCCCAAATTTAATGGATGAAAAAGGTTCTAATTATGGATGTGCGCAGACATCCACACATCTCTGCGACTGCATGGGTCAGTTTGTGGTACTGTGTAATGGAAGCCCCAGGAAATTTGTACGGAAGGAAAGCCCTGAGTGTCGGGCTGACTAGGCTACTTTTTCTCTTCATGTCAGCTCACGCGCTCTGTGTGTGGTCTCTCCAGGAGGTGAAGCAGACTTCTCGCTTGGTGGTTCGCAGAGTGAGTGCTCCCAGTGAGAGAAGGAGTAAAAGGTGCCAGTCAATCTCTCAACACCGGACACCCACATTCACACAGCGTCACTTCTGCAGCGTTCTATTGGTCAAAGAAGTCACTGGGCCCACCTGGATAGAAAGAGGAAAGTGGTCAGAGAAAAGAGATCGTTCAAGGCCATCTGAGTCTGAGTTCCCCCATAAAGATTGGGGTGTAGGAAATTTGTGTAGATGCTGATCCCAGAAAGTACTAGAGAACTTCAAAAAGTTTGTGGGAAAGTGGAATGAAACCATACTGGGACTTTGCAGCCCCTGTTGACTGCTAAGCCCTCAAGGTAGAGCTGAGGCTCTCTACTCTGCACCGCCTACAAGTTAGAAGGGACTAGATGTCAGGAGATTTGGGACTGGTGAGCGACTGGGGGAATGAGGCAGGGCATGGAAGGAAACCAACAAGGGCACTGTGGAATGGGGTGGTGTTCCTGGGCAGTGCAAAGGCTTCCTGTGCTTGGCAACTAACTGGAAGTTTAGAAGTATACATTCCTCCCAGCAGCACTTTGAAAGGAAAGTCTGGTGATCTACCTCTGAAGACCCAGTCACTGAGAATGCCCTAAAGCACAGCTCTCCTCTGGTCCCCGGGGGATCACCAAGGGTCTCAGGATCAAGTCAAAAGCCACTAGGAGGAGCAGGCAGGTTGCTGGGGCTCCATCTTGCAGGAACCTTCTGGAAGGCTAGAAGCAACACGCCCCATCCTTGTGGCACCGAGGAGCAGGGAAGCAGGGGATCTTTAAACCAACTTGCTTCTCTCCCTTTAACATGACCACCCACAACTCTGTTCCTACCTTAATTCTGCTGCCATTTTGTCAATATGCATCTATGGGATCAAAGGTTTGAGACACTGGTTTAGGAGACAAGGTGGTGAATGCTGTGCCTTCCATTTACTATCAAGAAAGTCATCCTAGAGGGTCCACAGCATCCCAACCTTCTGTGCTTTTCCTGACAAATGCCAACTTGAGCAGGGGGGGTTATATTTTTAGAATTTTCTATCAACATACAAAATTGCAAAATTCTTTTTGCACTTTATTCTCATCACCTTGCTTTTATCCTTTCTCTCTTTTCACCCTCTCTTTTTCTTAAGTAAAGGGATTTCTATTCCAGGAAGGGGCAAAGATGGAATAAGAAATGATGACTACTGGAGGTCAATTAATATATGAAAAACAAAAATGGGATGCTTTTTTCAATCATGACTTCTGAAAACATTATGTGATGGGGGGTGGGGATAGATTGTCCCCAGGGTATTGTGCGTTAATGTCAATTAGACACTCCTGGGTAAGGGTAGGGATGAAGCCCAACCAGTCAGTTGGGTCACAGCCTGATGAGCCCTCATAAGCCTTTGTGCATAAGAGAGAAAAGCCGAGCAAAGTCAATGATCTTGGACTCTTTGTCTTCTGCTGGAGCTTCATGCTATGTCTGATTCCTCCATCTCCCATTGGGTCACCAGCCGACCCCAGGAGTTATCAGCGGACTACCAACGATGGATTCATTCTGCTGACTTCGGACATCTGCATCCACCACCCTGTGCACCCTGCTGTCTGTTTCATCATTCTGCTTCCTGTTCATCAGCTTCCATGAGCCAGGAGAAGGTAGGCTTGAACAGGACTGGACTAGCCTTTTTCTACCGTTTCTTGATATCGATCTTGTTCTCTATACAACACATGCAGGCAGCACTGGTTTTGCTTCTCTGCAGAACCCAGCCTAACAAAGGAAATAACCACTCAACTCTTTTGACCTTTTCTGTGCTAGTGACCATCATAGGAAGGAGTCTCTCTGTCCAGCAGCTATCTGTAGGTGACCTCCAGGGTGAGTCAAGGTTTGAGTGCGGGGCTTTGGCAATGTATGCTGAGGCTTTCATGATGAGAAGGTGTACTTTCTTTGCAATGGGACACAGCTTTCCACATTGCTGGGGAATACCAATCACACTGACTTCTACATCCAAACCTACATGGTTCTTGAGACATCAGAATCACCTTTGTGGATCTTTTCTTCATCAGTAATTGCATCAAGCCAGTCTAGGAGCCTGAAATCGTTCACCTTTGCTACCAAACATGTGGTAGATAATAAAACCCACTCCACACTCCAGCTAATTCCTGTGGAAACCCCAACCTCTCTTCCCTGGTCAGTTCAGCCCCCAGCTGTACAATGCAGCTCATCTCCCTCTGATCCCCATTCACGCAGGGCTAAGTCAGCAAGTATGAACCTATCTTCCATTTCTTAGGTCTGGCAGTCTGTTAAAACAATCCTCAAACTCCAGGAAAAGGACTATCCCTAATCTAGAAGCAAAAAAGATATAAAAGAAAATGTTGCCTCCAGGAACAACTTTGTCCTGAGACCAGAAGAAATGGATGGTGCCCAGCTACCATTACCAAAGATTTTGACCGAAGACTTCATAGAAAGACTCTGAACAAATAGTGGGAAATGCAGAAGAGAATGGTTTTTTATTAAATCATCTTATTGGGGGCTCGTACAACTCTTACCACGATCCACACATACATTCATTGTGTCTTTCCCCCCTCTCCCCCACTGTCATACAGAAGGGAATTTTAAATTCTCATGGGTCCTAGACTTTCTGGAGCCAGGACAGGTGGACAAATGCCTGAATCTCTTGTCTTGAGATAATCTTTAATCCTTTGACCAAAAATATTCTCAGAAATCTTAATTCTGAACAGTAGATTAGATAAATTATCTAGATGAGATCAAATTGAGAACAGCAATTCAAAATACTTGAAAGGAAGCTTAGGGAGGGGTCTGTGAGTTCATGTCAACAAGGGAAAAACAACTTCGAAAAGGAGGATGAGAATGGTTGCCCGACTCAAAAAATGCAACCAGTGCCACTGAGTTGCACACGTAGACCTAGGATCTGTGTATATTCTCAGCCACAGCATTTTTATTAAAAGGTAAAGGCAGGTTGTGCACGGGACTGCGGCCCACTGGGATGGAGGTTCAATTCCAGCTCACAGGAGCAAAGACTGGGCCTCCTACTCCCACCACCAGAGGGCAGTGATGCCAAAAAAAAACCCTAAAAGGTAAAGGCAAAGATGTCAGAGGCTGGGAATACAAACACACGGGGCAATTCAAGACAGGGAATGAACTAGCCCTCCTAAGAGCAGAGCTGATGGTCACCTTTGATCTTTCTCCACCCAGGACACTCCAGTGAGCGCCTGTCTTCCAAGGCCTTTTATCGGTTTCACCTCATGGCCCTGAGCCTCATGCTTCCTGAGGCTTCATCAGCATTGGGTCCCCAAAGGGCCCCTCTTGGTCTGGGCAGCCCCTATTAGACTTCACTTGTGGTCCAGCTCTCAGGAATCGAGCACAAAGGTCAACTTATTTACTGCAAGGGAGGTCCATGCCTCAAAGTCCATGAAGTCTTTGAGTGTGAGCAGACACTCTCCAGGGAACATGCGTCTTAAAATCCAGGTGGTGTGGTGGTTACATGTTGGGTTGCTAACCCCAAGGTCAATAGTTTGAAGACCCTGTCAGAGAAAGAAAGACTAGACTTTCTACTCCCATAAAGAGTTCCCATCTTGGAAAGGGCGGCTCTCCCGGGTCCTATAGGGTTGCTGTGAGTGGAAACTAACTTGACAGTCAGTGAGTTTTTATTTTATTTTTTATGGTTTTCCTCATTATACACGCACGCGCACACACACACACACACACACACACACCCCAGTCAGTGAGTTTTTAAACCAAGGTTGGTGCTGAGTTAAAACAGACATTGGCAGGGATAACTGACACTTGCTTTCACTCACTCACTCCTCACTCCCTCACTGCCACTGAGGCGATTCCAACTCATCTCTTTTTTTTGGGGGGGGGGGGGCATCACTGCCTCTGGTGGTGGTGGGCGCTACCCAGTGCTGCTCCTGAGAGCCGCCGCTGGATTTGAACCGCCAAGCCCGCGGGCCGCAGTCCCGTACTCAACCACTTATGCCACCGGGGCTCAGCCCCTCCAACTCATCTTTATGGGAGCCAAAAGCCTCATGTGTTTCTTCTACAGAGTGACTCATGATTGCCAATTGCTCACTTTACAATGTGTCACCCACTCTGCCACCAGTGCTCTCCCTTCTACTTGCAGCACAGACTCCAGGAACAGGAAAAGAGAGGAGTCTTCAGAAATAGAGCCCAGTCTCTGTTACCTCACTTGTGTCTTCCAGGCTTAAGAACATCAAGGTTGCCCACTAAGACCGTATCAATTGAGCGCATGTATTTCCCCTTCCGGGGCTCCCTTTTGTCCACTAACCGCTCCTGCCCTTGTGGTTTTCCCGCCTCTACTCCTCAGCCACAAGAGTAATACGAAGGACGTTATCTTTTGAGCCTTGTCTCTGGATTGGGAACCCCTTCTCTGCAACCCGCTAGCTGTGTGACCCTGAGGAAGCCATCCGATCCCTCGGAGTCTATTTCCCCACCCATGAGCATCTGTCAACTCTCTTCATCTCTAGCATGTATGATTCTGTGAGGAATGGGTGGAGCTACGAGTGTATCAGGTTGGGTTCGCTAGAGAAGCAAAACCAGTGACATTTGGATGTATTTATAGAGAGAAAGAGGTTTATTTGGAGAAATGACTTAACCTCTTTGTAGAAATTAGTCAGTCCAGTTCAAGTCAGACTTCTCCTGACAGGATGGTGGAGAACAGACAGTGGTGGGCGCAAAGGTGATAGGCATCCGAAGTCAGCTGAATGAATCCACTGCCAGTAGTCTGTTGATGGCTCCTGGAGTCGGCAAGCAGTGCAACAAGAGATCAGGAAACTCGGCAGAAGATCCAGCTCCAGCAGAAGGCGAAGTGCCAAAGAGAGTTTGACTATGTTCAGTCCTTCTCTCTGATACAAAAGACCACAGCTCCCAAAGAGGTGTCATCAGGCTTTGACCCGATTGATAGGTTAGGCTTGGTGCCTACCCTTACCCAGGAGTTGATGCACTCCCTCAGCTTCCCAGAGGGTTAGGAAAAGAGGAGCAATGGAAACAGGAAGCCCACGGGCAGGAATTGAGATCAGTGGTTGTCATGGAGGAGATGGCAATGGCTGAGTTGCAACAGAGTGTGTATGAGTTGTTGAATGTGAATCCTGAACCCTCCTCCCCCAGTTCCCAGGAACAAGGTTGGTTTGGTTTGGTTTGGTTTGGTTTGGTTTGGTTTACCCAATCAGCGGTTGGAAAGCCTGGGGGACCCTTTTCCTCTGCCCCAGATGTGGTCGTGATGAGTCAGCATGCTGTGATAGTAACTGGCCCGTGAAGAAGTAGATCGTTCTCTGTGCGAAGCAGTCTTGCTCTTGATTTAGTCCCTTAACATTGGCTCTCCAGTCCTGTGTGCCCACACTTCCTGAGCAGGATCTCGGTGGTCTTAGCAATTCCATGAACCCTGCATCTCGAATGTCCCTAAGATACCCTGGGACCCCCAGCTTCACATATATGTCCCGAGGGGAGGCTTCACTTGCCAGTTCAAGGCCCCCTCTTGTTTCTGTTCTGGCAGGCAAGTCTGTGTCCAGCCTGCGGACCTGACTGCTTGTTGACTACCCTCAGTGAGTAGTGGGCCTGCCCGTGGGTTCCAGGAGTTACAGGACCATCTATATATAGGCTGCCAGCAACAGAACACACACACACACACACACACACACACACTCAACAGGATCAAGGAATTTCCATCCCAGAACCTCAAGGCAGAAAGACTCCCGAGATGGTACTTCAAGATTCTTCTCTTCTTGGCACATGTGCTGGCTTCATCCTCCAACTGATCCCCCCAAAGGCTACTGCTGTTCTTACACGAAGACATGCAACGTCCCATTGCAAAGCCCTGGCCCTCCCACCAAGGCTTAGAACAGCCTCCCGCTGTGCGAGAGCCACTGCCAGCGAGTCTATTCTGACTCAGTGACCGTCTAGGACAGCTGTTCTCAGCCTATGGGTTGAGACCCCTTTGGGGCTCAAACAACCCTTTCACAGGGGTCACCCTATTCATCACAGTAGCAAAATGACAGTGATGAAATTGCAACAAAGATCATGTTATGACTGGGGGTCACCATCACCTGAGGCATTCCATGCGAGCGAGGGTAGCGACCTGAGGAAGGTGGAGAGCTGCTGTTCAAGGACATCTTAAGAGACACCTTTGGGTTTCTGGGACTGGGACTCTTTACAGGAGTGGGCAACCTCTTCTTTCTTCTCTGGAGCAGCCAGGGGGCTCGAGCTGCTACTTTGTGGATGCTTCGGAGACTGCCTTCCTGAGAGGAAGGAAGTCCACCCTCCCACTAAAAGTAACTCATGGGCTAAAACTGAAACACATGACCCTGTAGTCCAGTGGTTCTCCACCTTCCTAATGCCATGACCCTTTCATACAGTTCCTTGTGTTGTGGTGACCTCCCAACCATAACATTATTTTTGTTGCTAATTGATTATCATCAATTTTGCTACTCTTATGAACTGGGCGACACCTGTGAAAAGGCCATTTGACCCACAAAGGGGTCGCAAACCACAGGCTGAGAACACTGTGATAGAGTCTCCTTGTCAAGGGAGGGCATCTGAATTAAATCAGGATTCCTTGAGCAAGTTAAGAGACTCAGTGGTGCTATCAGATAAGCGATGGACTGTTCACCACAAGGTTGGTGGTTCAAATGCACCAGCTGCTCTGAGAGAGAAAGATGAAGTGCCCTGCTTCCCTGAAGATTTATGGCCTCGAGAGTCCTTTGTAGGGTCACTGCGCATTGGAAAGGAGCTGATGGCAATGGGTTGGGATTGGTTTCCCCAAGTTGGAGGATGGGGAGTTCATCAGCTCCATTTTCTAGACAACCTCACAACCCCTTACCTCCACACACCTCCAAACCCACTTCACCGGAGTCAATTCTGACCCTAGAAGACAGGGAGGAAGTGCTCACTTGAATTTTTGTTTTTGGGGCATCACTGCCCTCAGGTGGTGGGAGTAGGAGACCCAGCCTTCCTGCTGGATTCGAATCTCCAACCCAGTGGGCCGCAGTCCCGCGCACAAACACTACGCCACCGGGGTTCAGCTTGAAAAAAAAATTTTTTTTGGTGGCATCACTGCCCTGGTGGGAATAGCAAGCCCAGCCTTGCTGCTGGATTTGAACTGTCAACCCTGTGGGCCGCAGTCCCGCAAACTACCACTAAGCCACCAGGGTTCCGCCTCAGCTTGAATTTTTATAGAAGCAGACTGGCACATCTTTGTCCTGTGGGGCAGCAGGTGGGGGTTGAACCCCCAACCTACCAATTAGCAGTCAGTTGCTTAACCCATGGCGTCCCTAGGGCTCCTTCCTACCCCGACCCTCCAAAGTCACAAGCACTTCACGCTGATGCCCAGGACCCACTACTCAATCTGACCCCCATGGTGCTTTTATCTCCTCTTTGTTTCCTGCCACTGCAGAGGCTTTGTGGTTTGCTCATCTTTATTGCCTCTTGTAGGTGTGCAATAAGGACTGTTCTGGGAGGCTTATTTCATGGATGGACAAACAGAGCCATCTTTAAATGAATAATTAGGGAGAGCCTAGAATATGGCTAAGAAGCCCTGGTATTGGGCTACTAATCTTAAGGTGAACAGTCCAAGACCACCAGAGGCTTCATGGGAGAAAGATGAAGCTTTTGACTCCCATAGAGAGTTATGGGCTCAGAAACTCACAGGGACAGTTCTGCCGTGTCCTGTCGGATCATTATGACTCAGAATGGACTCAGTGGCAGTGAGGGACTTTTTCTGTGTTAGGCTGTGTTGACTAGAGAAACAAATCCAGAGACATTCCTATATGTATAAGAAAGAGCTTTATATCAAAAGGCAATTGTGCATCAATAAAAGAGCCCAGCACAGTCCGACTCAAGTCCATAAGTCTGATACTAGTCCACGAGGCCCTCTTCAGGCTCACATGGGCACACGCAGTGATGTAGACTGCAGGAAGCTCACTGGCCAGTCGGTACAAAGTCTTGTGGATCCAATGGCAGTGGATTCATCTCCAGGGCTCTACCTGATGCCAGTGTAGCTTGACAGAAGGAGGGTGAAGGCAGCAAGAGGCACCCAGGACCCTCCTCATGAAAAGGCCACACCCATAAGGAAGCTGTGAGCTGATTGGCAGGCTAGACTCCAGCCCTACACATCAATGCCTTCAAGTTGACATGAAATTATATAAATACCACAGGAGCATAGTGGATTAAGTGGTGGGAGGCTCACCCAGGGCTTGGTGGTTCAAAGCCACCAGCCACTGCGAAGGAGAAACACAAACGAAGCTGTGCTCCAGTGAGGAGCACTGGTGGAATAGTGGGTTACAAATTCAGGTCCTAACTGCAAGGGCCCATGTTCAAACCCACCAGTCACTTTGAGGGAGGAAAGTGAGGGCAGTATGCTCCTGTAACAATGTCGAATCTCAGAAACCCCAGAGAACAGTTTTACTTTATCCTATAGGGCGAGGATGAGCTGGAACCCATGTGCCGCGTGTGAGTTTGGTTCAATGGTACGTTAGGCGGTTCCCTGGTAGGATTCTTGCCCTCCGCGTGGGAGAGCAGCTTTGATTCCCAGCCAATGTACCCAGGTACGACCCAGTCGCTGTCCAAGGCTTCAGTGTCGCTACAATGCTGAACAGGTTTCATCAGAGTTTCCCGATTCCAAGCAACAACGGAGAAAGAAAGGCCTGGTGATCAACCTCTGAAAATCAGCCAGCAAAAGCCCTCTGGATGCCAAGTCTGATCCACACACCTGGCCATAGCTGTGCGACCAGCCAGGGCTTCATCTGCTGCGCATGGGCTTCTCACAGGCCAGACAGACTCGACACCAACCGACAACCAGCTGGGCTAATGGAGCCGGGTTTGTGACAGTTACTGCTCGTTTCCTTCGCTCTCTCTTACTCAGCACGCCCTCTCCTTCGGCTTAATTGGTAGGCAGGTTATTGAGTGTTTGGCCAGGCTGGGGGCCAGGCAGCTGTTTATAGCCTGAAGAGCTTGCCTTTTCCACCTGGATGAGCCTGCCAGCAGCCAGCAGATAACCGGGCTCGCCAGTGACAAGGGCATGATGGATTTTCCCCATTACTTGATATCAATGCTTTTGTGAGTTTGCATTTGAGGCCGTGCTTTTCCTCGCAGCAACGTGAGGCCTATCGCAAAGTCTTAGGTCATGGAAAATAATCCTGCAAGGTCGGCAGATCCGGCGAGGTCAGGAAACAGAAACCACATGCAGTGGATCTGTAGCGTTGATGCCACCCGCTGCTATCAGCCGTGGTGCCCCTGCCCACCACACCCTGGCTCTCCTTCTGGGCCAGGCCGTACAGAAGCGCCAGCGTCTTCTGGTACTGATGTGACAGCATAATTCTCCTCTCTCACGGAATGTCATGGCAAGAGTGGTAACATAGACAACTAGCAAACTTAAAAGTATGCCTTTACAGTGCAATATCATAGACACAACTTAGACATATTTACATCCGTGTTGTTTCGTATGGTTACGATGCACGTCGGAGATGAAAACAGCAGCATGTGAAGTAAAAACGTTTATGAACGACATCCAAAGTGTGTTCGTTTGAACATGAAGCTTTCCCGTTACACAGGTTGCAGGGATGGATTGTTGTTGCAAAGCGAAGCTGCTTTGGTTCCAACTCCTAGTGCCCCAAAGTACAAGACAATGACACACCTCCCTCCTTACAATTGTTGCTGTGGCAGAGTCTCTTGTTGCAGCCTTTGCGTGCATCCATCTGCTCAACGGTCTTCTTTTGGGCTGCCCTTCTGCTTTAGCAAACATGGCGTGCTTTTCCAGGGACTGGTCTCTCCCAAGGACATGAGACGATGTCTCCCTGTCCTCCCCTCCAAGGAGCGTTCTGGCTGGGCTTCTTCCAGACACATGTGCTTGTGGTTCGGGCAGTCTCAGATATGTTCCGTGGTCTTCACCAGCATCGTGACGCAAAGGCATCAATTCCTCATCGGTTTTCCTTGTGCAATGTCCAACTTCCATTATTTTTCATGAATGACTGGATTAGGCTTACCTAATCAATAATGGCCCAAATAATGTAGCAGCTGTGGATAAATGCATATGGAAATAGATTCATAAGTGAAATATCAGAAAGATAAACACCACACAAACATTGCGGCCCTCAGTGAACATCTTGACTACTTTATGACCTCCTTGGCTTCAACACTGGAAACTTATGGATCACTTATTCGAAATCAATGCCTCTCCCCAACATATTTCCCATTGATAATATCACAAGACTGGCCAGCCCTGACTAACTCACGCAGATCGCAAATCGTTCATTCTAAAGTTCAGGTTGGAAAAGCTCCTCTCACACGACACACAGGTGGTCAGAAAGAATGTGAGGCATTCTTTCTGCTCTCAGGGAGAGACTCTCTGTACCCCCATCAGCTACCAATCTGAGTTTGGCTTGGTGTTTGGAATCTTGCCCCCTCTTTGACTTCTTCCAGATCCATCTCTGAGGCTTTCTCAGCTTTGATATTTCTATTAAAGTCTCATTCTCAGAAACCTCATCCAGGGAAAAGGGTCCATTTAGAAATGGACACCTCTAACTCTTCTTCCAAGGCAGCCGTGTGTGCGGCTCTTCACCTGAACAGCCTCAAATGTGGCTGCTGCTCCCTCGATGGCCCTTGATCGGATCCGGAATGCTGAAGACAAGCCGCCGTTGTGCTCGAGCAGCGAGTTCTTATTTTCTCCTCTCAGAATGAATCGAGCATTGTTTGCCTGCTCTTCACCCTCTGCCATCCTCTTCTGGCATCTGACTCTTCTCTCGACAGCAATTCCAATACTCGTCCGACTTTTAAAGTGCCTGTGGAACTGTGTGCTCCACAAGATAATTGCACAGCTCCTGCAACAACAACAACAACAACAACAAATCGGAGACATCCTCCCCCCACCCCGCCCCCACCTCCTGCCTTTGTCACCACTTGGTCAAGAGCTAAATCTTTAGTCTGTGTAAGATATTCTTCCTGAAATAGCCCGCACCAGAAGTACAGGGACTGTACTAGAAGTACGAGTAGCACAAGGAGAGTGAAATCACAGACAGCAAGTCAAGGACACAGAGATGGGTTCCTTTGTGTCCAGATTTGCCCATGAACCCCCAAGAAGTGTTTCAAGAGCCACTCTGGACTTCTCAAAATGTTCATTCACTGGTGCACCGCAGCGTGGTGTGCATGCCAGCGTGTGGTCGAAAGCCACACTGACACTCTGCTCAAGTCTCACAGGCACTGGACTGACGGTTAACTGCAAAGACAATGGTTCAAACCCAGCAGCTGCTCTACCGGAGCAAGGTGAGGCTGCCTGCTCCGGTAAAGCTGCAGCGTCTCAGAAACCAGCACGGCTCTGGACTGGAATCCATTTGATGGCAATGAGGTGGGTCGGGTGAGGTTTTAGGCTGTATTGTTGTGCTTTGTTTTAAATCGATGGCAGGTGGCCATAGCACAGAAAGGAAACCTCCTCACAAGAATTCCAAATCATGTCACGCACAAGGCCTTTTCAGGCGAAGCGTGCTGACAGCACAAGTTCAGGGGATGGCCCAGACATCCACACAATAGACCTTGCTTGTTCTCTCCCTTATGAAGGTGTGTACACCCTTCCACGGAGGCCACATTCTGAGAGAAACACATCTTTGTGTCCAGTGCAACACTTCCCAGAGTGTTCGAAGCATCAGCTGCCGGTTTCCCTTTAAAGGGGAAAAAAACCCAAAAGACTTCCTCTACGTCCACATTCTAACTGTGATGGCTTTGACCTATTCGAGCACGCTGGACACCTGGTCAGTGGTTGACAGGTGGGGTGCATTGTCCAACATGATCCCCAAGGGTCTCGCAGGCTTGATGCCTGTGGCAAGCTTTTTTGTCACACCATTTGGCAGGGCACTTATGAACTCAATCTGAAGTTTGGGTGCAAGATAAGTGATGAGACCTTTTTATTGACCTGTGTACCATGTGAATTGCATGAGGCACTCTCTCTGCAAGGAACCCCGTTTTGAAAGCATCTCCGCTCAAAGACAGTTCCCTTTAGTCAATGGAGACTCAACTTTTGTGCGGCCTCAGATAGCCAGTAGCTAGCGGCTCAACAAGAAACAATGGGCCACCAAGTCCTCTGTCCACTGTTCCTTCTCCAGTTCCGTGGGAGCGCGACTCCTGCCCCAGGGTTTGGTGCCGAGTTAGCCTGCAGCCAACATTCCCAAGGGCTTGCCTGGCCTACCATCTGTGTTCCTCTACTCCCTCCCATCTGTGTGCTTTTGAACTCAGCTTCCACCACTTCTGAAACCTCGTCAAAAATGCAGATGTCATCGGTTATGCTTTGGGCTGCTAACCACAAGGTGAGCCATTTGAAACCACCGACCACTCTTCGGAAGAAAGAAGGTGCTTTCTACTCCCAGGAAGTCACCATCGTGAAAACCCGCACAGGGGCCATTCTGCACTCTGGCCGTGGGAATTCACTTGATGGCAATGCAGGTGGGGTTTGATCAGGTGGTGTAAGTTTTCACTGAGGAGAGAAGAAGGCCTGCAGAATGGTCTCACCAATTGACATCACCCTCTCAAAGCTGGTGGACATGGGCTGTGCGTTGGGTTGCCCACTGCAAGGTGAGAAGTTCTAATCTGACAGCCCCTCTGGGGGAGAAAGATGAGGCTTCCTACTCCCATAAAGAGTTACAGTCTTGGAAACTCACGGGAGAATTCTACTCAGTCCTATAGGGTCGCTATCAGTCCGAATGGCAGTGCTTTGCTGCAACACTGAAAGACTCATCTTTGTTCTGGAAGGAAGCGCTGCTCCTTTCAACAAGCTCAGCCCCCAACTTACCTGGAGCCGGTTCTGATTGGAAAGGAAGCCCACGCAAAATGTGAGCCTCGTTCTCCTTCCCTTTGCTCATCTGGTTTGCAGTTGCAATTGCTTTCACCGCTCGCTTCGGCCACAAATGCTGCCAGTTCCACTTTTCTCTGGCAGAAAGCAGGCTAGCTAGCATCAGAAGGCTCGGCTTCTCACTTGGAAACCGACCAGCGATGTCTTCTGATGAATGTGGGCTTTTGACCTGAGGAAGCCTGAATTCAGCAAGAGTTTGGAGCAATTTCGTTCTCAACGCCCGTGCTTTCCCATGCTGTCATCTGCTTGGCCTCTTGGTTTTATGTACTCCATGCAGCATGATGGAATAGTCATATACAATAATGAAAAGGACAAATTAACATCGCATGAGCATAATTTAAGAAAATTTAAGAAAAATGTTAAAATATTGGATGTGTTAGCCCTATCAAATGTGAATTTTAATGTGTCACTAGTTTATAAACCATAATTTAAATGTAAACTCTAAAGATTTCATTAAAATCAGGTATGAGGGGACTTCAATAAGTTAACGGAAAAATGCCATTATCTTTGCATTACATTTTCCAGAGGCTTTTTGAAGGCTCCCTGATATATATTTGTAAGACAATGATGTTTATCTGGTTTGGGTCTGTTTTCATTTGATCTTTTACTCATTCTTTTTTTTTTACCTTCAGCTGACACCTACATTATTGGTTATTGCTTATTTCCTTTTTGAACAGAGCTCCTCCCTATCTCATGACCATCCACAGAATTGTACCATTGCTGCCCTCGTCATTTTCAATATGTTTTCTTTCTTCTGGAACTCCTTGATTCAGCTCCCCTTTATCCCCGCCCCCCACCAAACCCTTAGTAGATTATATAATAATATCACCCTTTTTACCAACAACTTACACCTTCCGATGTATACATTCACCTAAAATTCTGATACCCGTTCCCCTTGAGTGAGGATATACAGTAATCTGTAGGGTATGCAATCAATCATTGTCATGCACGCAATGTTATTATCCCCTTAATCATAAAATAAAACCAAACTCGCTGCCATCGAGTGGATGCCAACTCATAGCGAACCTCTAGGCCAGAGGAGAACCACCCCCTGTGGATTTCTGAGACTGTAACTCTTGAAAGGAGTAGAAGGCCCAGGCTTTCTCCAGGGAGCAGCTGGTGACCTTGCAGTAGCTGCCCAATATGTAACCACTCCACCACCAAAACTCTTTGACCCAAGTCTCTGTAACCCCCCACCAAATGATTGGGCGGGACTTGCAAACCAGGCATCTGTAACACTAACAGATGGGACTGGTCAGTTTTCATAACCACCCCCACCACCACCCCTGGCCATCAGGAGGAGTCATCTTTGAAGGAGCAGCAGAGAAAGAAATCCCAAGGACTTGCAAGAACCCCTTCAAGCTGTCTGTCAGAAGGGGCGGAGGGGACAGAGACCAGCTGCATCACCGTTTTGGCACTCACAGGAGGGGCGCTGAGACTACACGGCACCCTCTCCTCATCTGGCCAGAGACTGTGAAACTATGGGCCAAACAACAGGCAGACTGCCTTCCTGGCCTGTGGAGGCCAAGGTCCAGGGGCCGTGTGGCCGAGAGAGTGAAGACGGCAGAAAGCTACACTTCCACAGAGTGGAGGTCCGGAAAGAGCCGCGACTTGGCCGCTGGCTGAGGAGGGCACTAACTGGATCTGCAGTGTTTGCCGAGCCTCACTTATTAATTTCCCTAACAACCCCCCCCCCTTCATTGTGTAGAGTATCTGTGTGTTCTGCATGGCCATTGCGATGGATTCTAGAATGCAGCCTCGATGTAGACTGGGTGGAAGGGACAGTTGGTGTCAAACAGGTAAAGAAGGTGGGAGAGGGAATAGAGAAGTCAGAGAGTCAGCTATGTCCACCTCCACTGCCCTTGAGTTATGGGCATAGGTTCACAAATACTACTTACTACAATATTGACGCAAAAAACGAAAACAAGCAAACAAAGAGGAAAGATCATAAAAATCAGTGACCACAGGAACTCCTCCAACAGTTCTCGGCCTGCTCACAAGAAAGAACTCAGATGCGGGCCAGCTTTCAGACGAGCCGGTGAAAGGGTTAAACAGAATGAGTGAGTGTGTGGACCGCCAACGGACCCCTGGCCCATCTGAGAGCCACATAGGATAACGAAGTTAGGTTTTATTCTGCTAATGGCAGACTTTCCACCATTGGCTCATTTTCCGGTGGGTCTTCTGCTATTGGCTGGCTTTCTGTAGCCTGGCTCCCCTTTCCGGGTACATGCACCCCACAGCGCATGCTGTGCCCTTGTTGCAGGTATACCCCCAAACCCAGAGTCAGCTCAGCCATGGTGGGGGTAGTATGAACCGCCTGTCCCCTCAGCCCTCACCTTTCACTGTCTCTGTCTCTCCCATGGATCAGGAACCTTTCTTATCTCCCTTTGTTCTGGAAGGGCGTGGGGGAAGGGCGCCACCACCTCTCCCTCTTGGATTAAGATTCCTTGCCTTGCACCCCTTTCCTGATCACCTGACTAACCGATTTGACGGCAGCGAACAACTCCATACACACACACACATCTCACAGCTCTGTTTCTCTCGAGAATCCTAAGCCAGTCTCCTTTATCTAATGGAGTGCGATCAAGAAGTGCCAGGAAAGGAAACTCAACACAGCCGCAGATGCACTGGAACATGACTGGGAGAGCCATCAATCCCAAGCACTTGGAGAGAGGAGGTTCCCTTGGCCCCATTCTCCTTCCAAGGCAGACTCAAGATTTTCCTCACAGCCGACCGTGTGTGTGTGTGTGTGTGTGTGTGTGTGTGTAGAGAAGATAGCAGGAGAAGGGAAGTGCCTATAGTGACTGCTAATACCATAAACTTGAGCGATTGTTTTCATAAATGAAAGGCTGGGGATAATCTCTTGCTGCTCTTATAACTGTGCTGTTGAAATTATATTGCCATAGAGGAGTCTTTCTTTCATTCTGCAAATGTAACTCTGTCAACCAAGAAGGGAGACTTTGGCTCCATGGAAACTCAGGTGGAATCTGCTTCATCAGTGCATTTCCTAAGCCTGAGGGATACAGCATCTCCTGGTCTTTGTGCTAAGGAACACAATTTAAAACGTGAAATCCAGCTAGCAAAGGGGGCTCCTTCTGAGCTCGAGAGTAGAACTCTGGTCCAATTGCTGACCAAGGCTCCTCAAGCCCAGCCAGCACGTGGCAGTGAAGGTCTGTGGGTTCTGTGATGCTGACGAGGTTTTAACAGAGCTTCTGGACTAAGACAGACAAGGAAGAAGGGCCTGGAGACTGACTACTGAAAAACACCCAAGAAAAACGCTGCAGGTCACAACACCATGCAGCCAAGCATGGGCCTGGCATTCCATCGCACATGCGTACCACTAGCCGTGGCTGACTTGCTGGCAGCGAATAACAAGAGCAGCAAGAGTGGGACACGACCTTGATGCTTCTCAAGAAATTCCCTGCGACGCTTGGGTCAACTATCATTTATGAAGCATCGATAGTGTACCTGGAACTCTTGTAGGCACTGGTTTATTGCAATGGGTCTGTGCCTGGAATGGTTAGGAATTATGTCAACTAGACACTCCTGGGTAAGCGTAGAGGTGGAGCTCAACTTAGCAATTGCATCAAAGCCTGATGACAGCTCCTTGGGGCTGTGGGCCTTTTGTCCAAAAGAGGGAGAGACCGAGCAGAGTCAAATTCTCTTTGACCCTCTGCCTTCTGCCAGAGCTGGATCCTGCATCTGGCTCGTCGATGTCCCGCTGTGTTGCCTGCACATTCCGGGAGTCATCAACAGACTACTGACAGTGGATTTGTTTAACCACCTTCAGACCTCTGCACCCACCAGTCTGAGCCCCCTGCTATGCCTGTTTCATCATCCTGCTTCCTGTTCACCAGTTTCCGTGAGGCAGGAGAAGCGTGACTTGAACTGGACAGGACTTAACCATTTCCCCAACTGTGCCAGCCATTTCTTCACAGACATCTCTTTCTAAACACAACACATACAAGCGCCACTAGCTCTTCATCTATAGGGAACCCAACTGAAAACGATGCCAATCTGGGGCTTTGGGGAGCCCCGAGGGACCAGAGATAATGTAACCCGTACATTGACTGATGTGCCTAAGCAGAGAGGGGTGGACTTCTGGGCAATGACATAGGGCATCTAACCTCATTTCGCTGATGCCCTACGCCATTCTCATGTTCTGGTGTGAACGAGAAAAGCTCCCCAGAGGAAGTGATGCTGGTGGGGCTGGAGGAATAAGTAAGAATTCTCTAGAACAAAGAGACCTCAGCATGATCAAGAGGTACCGCAGCCTGGCTCGTGCACAAGGCCACACTCATTCCTGTGGACTGGTACGAAGGGACCAACATATGGAACGGAGGTGACAATATTGCTTACTTTGGACAGAAGTCCCCCATTGGGAGCCACAGGACAGCCCTGGCCAGCATAAAAGAAGGGCTCTTTCTCAGCAGCAGCGTCTCACCAGCCCACTTGTAGCAGTAACAAGATTATTTCCAGCCTCTCTGACCTGCCAAGACCTCCCCGGCCCAATCTGACAATAACGAATATCACTACCGGAGACCACTGCCTGAATGCATGACCCTCTGCCATCCCACCTTCTCCCGAACCTCCCCTGGGGCCACGCTCAGTGTTGGAGGGCAGGAGGAGAGGTGGGGGGAGGGTATTTACTGCCCGAACTCCCTCCCATCATCCCCTTGGGTTGTCTGCACCCTGTGACTAAAGGCCACAGCTTCTGTGGGTTGGCCCTTCTCTGACCTCGCCAGTCTCTGGCTTCCCCATATCCCCCAGGCCCAGAGAGGACCGAAGCTGCCTGGGCATTCTGGAACCTGCTTGCTTCCCAGCTGTCGCTGGTTTCCTTCCCTCGGCTGCCCCTTCCAGACCCAGCCCTTCCTTACCTCTCCTCACATCCACTCCTGGGAAAGTGCCACCATGTTGCTGCCAGCACCCCTCCACCACCACCACCACCACCACCACCACCACCACCACCACCACCACCAGGCAACTCGCTCCTGCCTTAGGCTTTGGGTCCTTTCCAACTCTTGGTAGTCATGAGGCTGTGGTGGCTTTGGCCAGCTGGATTTCCTCTGATCTTGACCCCAGGCAGCAGGAAATGGGTTCTCCCTTGGTCTTCAGGACCAAGCCTCCACCTTGAATGTATGCGCTGCCTGCTTTATCCCTGGGAGAGTTCCAAAGGAACGAGAGTGTGACTCTGACCTCGGCAGGCTTTTGAAGTCTTGCCTCTGAGCGCCCCCCTCTCCCATGACCCTGTGATCCTGCTTGTGCTGCTACCCCATCCTCACAGATGCCTAAAGGCATGCCCATGCCACAGGTTGGTCACACCAGCCCCTCCCACCCTCGCCAAACACCTACCCCTGCCCACTCTGCTGGAGATACTCTGCGTTGGGGGTCCCCACCACTCACCCTTTCCCCATAGAATGACAGGTGGTTTCCATCAAACTTCAGCTTTCCCTCTATGTACTCAAAAAAAAAAAGAAGAAGAAGAAGAAGAAGGGCAGTGGGACCCAGAAATCACCCTGTAACACCCCTGAGGGTCACCTTGGGCTGGATTGGCAACTTGACTTTGGGACTCAGCCAGGGAAAGTCTGAAAAAGGCAGTTACCAGATACTCCGGAGGTCTTGTGCGGCAGATTTCCCTAAGGCAGCACATCTTTTGAACCCTTGACTGCTGCTTCCATGCGCATTGATTGTGGATCCAAGCCGGATGAAATTCAGAGGAGCACAAGGAAAGGACAAGAGGCCCAGGGGTGGATTTGGAGCCAAGGAATTGGGCAGAGGCCAGCTGGAGCCCCCAGAGCACACCGATCCTCACTGACCTCATCTCTTGGGGAAAAGAACGTAGTCGAGTAGTGGTTCTCAACCCTCCTCAGGCTGCGACCCTTTCATGCAGCTCCTCATGTTGTAGTGACCCCCCCCCACCATACAATTATTATCCTTGCTACTTCACAACGGTAATTTCGCTACTGTTATGAATCACAATGTCAATATCTCATATACAGGATGTATTTTCATTGTTACCAATTGAACATCATTAAAGCAGTGAGTAATCACAGAAACAGTATGTAATTCTCTACTGTGAGTCATTTCTTTCTAATGACAAATGAATGAAATTTTTTCTGGAAGCATGGTGTACCATGGGTAACAGTTTTCACACCGGGTACTCATAGGTGGGTGCATCTGTAAGCGGGCAGACCTGCCTGGAGGCGGATAGAGGAGTGGTGTCTTGGTTTCTAACCACCCCAGTGAAAGGATGGTTCGACTCCCAAAGGGACTGTAACCCACAGATTGAGAACCACTATGAAGTAGAAGTTGTTGTTGTTTCGTGCCATCACACCTGTTCCCTCTCACCGCCACCTTCTGCACAACAAAATAAAACACTGCCCACTCCTGCCCCACCCTCACAAGTATTCCTATGCCTGAGCGTATGTGTAGCAATCACTGTGTCCATTCATCTTGTCAAAAAGCCTTCCTCTGTGTCACTGCCCCTCTACTTGATCAAGCAAGGTGTCTTCTCCAGAGACTGGTCTCGCCTGACAACACGTCTGAAGTATTTATGACCAAGTCTTGCCATCCTTGCCTTGAAGGAGCCTTCTGAATGTACTACTTCTAAGATAGATTTGTTTGTTCTCTTGGCAGTCCACGGTACTGTCCATAGTCTTCTCCAGCACCACCACGATTCAAACACATTGCTTCTTCTTCAGTCTTTCTTATTCAATGTCCCACTGTCACATGCAGAAGTGGCCATTGAAAACACCAAGGCTTGGGCCAGGCACACCTTAGTGCTCAAAATAGCATCCTGCTCGTCAATGCTCCAGAGGTCTTGTGCAGCAGATTTCCCTATTGCAATACATCCTTCGATGCCTTGACTGTTACTTCCATGAGCACTGATTGTGGACCCAAGCCAAACGAAATCCTTGGGCACTTCAGTCTTTTCTGCACGCACACGCACACACACACACACACACACACACTGCCGTGGCATTGGTTCCTAGTCATAGAGACTCTGTGGGACCACATAGAACTGTTCCATGGTGTCCAAGGCTATCAATCTTTGTGGAGGTAGACTGCCTCATCTTTCCCTTCCAAAGCAGCTGCTGGGTTCGAACCCCATGCTTCACTCTTGTTCCGTAGTAGCTGTATCGAAATACCAAACTCACTGCCCTCCAGTCAATTCTGACTCATAATGACTCTATAGGAGAAGAGAACTATCCCTGTGGGATTCTGCGATCGTGAGTCTTTATGGGAGTAGACAGCTTCATCTTTCTCCCTCTGAGCGACTGTGGGTTTGGAACTGCTGACCTTGTGGTTAACAGCCCAATGCTTAAGCAACCAGGGCTTCTTAGTTGTCTTTCTAGTAGTTATTGAACATGCTCTGTGTTCCAAGTGTCTCCTAGGCATCTCTTCGCAGCAAGCTTGGCGCGTGAATTACTCCTGCTTTTTAAGTGAGGAAGCAGAGAAGCAAAAGCAGGAGTGACGGGCCCACAGCTGAGCACTGCAGTCTAACTCCCAGGCCTGTCCTCTGCGTCTCTGACTCCCAGGGCTCATTGGGTCGCAACGCTCGTTCCTTAGGAGAAGCCTGGTGGTGTGATGACTTCCACATTTGGCTGCGAACTGCAAGACCTGCCGTGTAAAACCACCAGCCACTCCAAGGGAGGAAGACGAGGCTTTCTACTCCTTTAAAGAGTGACGGTCTAAGAAACCGATAGGGACAGTTCTACCCTGTCCTCTCGGGTCACCGTGAGTCCAAATTGACTTGACGCTACTTAAATTTGTTTCTTGTTTTGTTGTGTTTTGGCTTATCTCTCAAAGGAGCCTGGGTGGGACAGTGGTTACGAAATCGACTGCTCAGTGAAAGCTCAACAATTAGAAGACCACCACCACTCTGCCCCGCCACTGTGTGGGAGAAAGATGAGCCCTACGGTCTTGGGAACCTGGTTCTCTTCTGTCCCATAGGGTGTCTATGACTCAGAACCCTCTCATTGGCAAGGGGCTGAGGGCCCATTTCTCCAAAGATTGACAGGAATCTCCATGAGCCCCTCTGGGGGCAGATCCAGTCCTTCTGCCTGAGTCTGGCCTAAGTAGCAAACGGTTCAATTCCTCCTCCATCGTCAGCCCTCAATCCTCTTCCTTGGCACTCAGGCCCTGGCCCCTGCCTCCCTCCTCAGGCCCAGAATACTCGTGTTCATTGGTCAAGACTAGGGCCAGGTGTCCCAGCCGCCTCGGGGCTAGTTTCTCTTCCATTCGTCATGAGGAATCTCTTTCCGCCCTTTGCATTGGGAAAGAAATGCTCTCCCCTTTTAGTAAATCATGTGAAACATCACACAGGGACAGCTGGTTCAAACACAAGCCGACAAGGGGAGGGCACAGGAGGCACAAAATATAGGCAGTCCAGCCTGTCGGCTCAGCGCATGGTGGCTTCCTCTGCCTTCGGCTTTCGGCCAGCTGGATGCCACGTCTCCCTCCTGGGCCCTTGAGAAAAACAAGGTCGTCTTTTTGGCTGGTTACCTGGGCCCGCAGCACACTTGGCAGTCACAGCTCCTCCGGTACCTCCCCAATGGCCTCTCCTCTCTATTCTCCAAACCAGAAAGCCTGCCAACATGTCTCCTTCCTGAGGGGACATGGCCCGGGGGATGCGGGAGGGGAGGACAGTTGGCGGGTAAAGCAACACTAGGCAAATCATAGGATTGGACTCTAAGATAGCCCCTCAAAGTGCATCTTTCTTGTCTCTGTCCTCAGGCCCCTACACCCAGCCTGCCATCCTTTGAAACCGGTTATCAGTCAGTCACATCTTAGCATGAATTGAAACCCAGGAAATCAATTTCTGTCCCAGGAGAATGGGCCTTTAAATTTTTCTGAGTGGAACTCAGTCTACACTGTGAGTTGGCCCAATTAACCAGATTTCAACTAGCAATCCCAGAAAGCCGAGGAGTCTCTCGCAGGACATGCTGCTTCAGCAAACTGGAAATCTCACAATTCTGCCCCCCCACCCCCGCCAGCCATGTTTCCGAAATGTCTACTTTAAGGCTGACTTCTTCCCTCTGTGCCCCCCCAACTCTCCAGTGTCTATTGAATCCAGGGGTTGAGAACTTGGCTCAGCTCACCTTGCTGATCCATCTAGGAGTCATAAGAGTTCAGCTGTCGTGATGCCTTGGAGACCAAGTCGTCTCACTCCGGAGTTCCTAGCTACAGAACCACGAACTCAGAGAACAAGAGAGGTGAGATGCCAAGAGGCAGCAGCGCTAGGAACAGCCCTGGGCATCCTGGCTCCTAGCAATGTCTTTCCCCTTTCCACTATACCACTCAAGCCCCATAAATAGCTCTCGAGTGACCACTAGCACAGTTGGCCAAGCAAAGCGCCGGGGGTGCTCTCTGGGTCTCTCTTGGGGATCTGACACTTTCAAGCTTGATGGCCCTCTGTGTGGCTTTGGAGGAACAACCTGAGAAGTATTTGGACTAGAGAAAGGCCCTGGAGCCCCTCTCATGGCTATGGGGATGGACTGGAAGGTGTACAGGCCGGAGAATCCAGAGCAAAGCTTGCTGTTATCATCATCTAGGCAAACGATTCTCTACAATTTTTCAGCCAGTGCCTTTTTCCCTTCCTTTTAAAGAAATCAATCATATATAATATATATGTATATATGATGATAACTAAATGTTTTACATGGTGTCATAGTTAAGGTGGTATGTCAACTTGCCTGGACCAGTATTCTCAATTGTTTGGTACTTACAGATGTGGTCATCTCCCATGATGAGAGCTAATATACTGTAGTCATTTCCATGATGAGCTCTTCCAGGAGCAACCAACCAATTAAAAGGTAGTTTCCTCAGAAGCGTGACTTGCTTTTAGTATATGTGGATGCTGTAGAAAAGTTTGTTTGCATTTTGCTAACGTCTGGATCCTTCATCTAGCTCATCATCTGACCTCCTGCATTTTGGACTTGAGCAAACTGCTTTCCCCTCTTTGAGATGTGTACCTAAGAGTGGAATTGCTGAGTCTACGTTGAACTTTCAGAAGGGGTCACCAAACTGTTTTCCATAATGGCTGCGCCATTTTGCGTTCCTTCCAGCAACAAGGAGCGTTTCAATTTCTCTACAGCCAGCAACGAGGAGCGTTTCAATTTCTCTACAGCCTCTCCAACACCTGTTGTTTATTGTTTCTCTGATCCCAGCCATCCTAATTGGTATGGTGTACGATCTCATTAGGATTTGATTCATCATTTCAAGAGGCTTTAATTTTCTTTTCTTAGATGATTTCTTGTTAGCAGCCTAGAGTCCCTGAACCTTGTGAAACAGAACCCCCTTTGGTTCATGCCTATGAAGACAGCTTTCTTAGGTGCCTCCTCCTCACCACAGAGTACAAGACCCCCTCACCTGTTTGCTATCAGCTTTGGCCTTAATTTGATTTGAATTTCTCCTAGAACACAGACGAAAGGCAGAAGGCCAGTGTCAGTGACCTACTCATTTAGCAGGCTCGGGAAACAGACTACTGTTGTGAGATGCAGCGGAGCCCATTTTAACTCCGAGAGCAGAACTGCCCCACAGGGTCTCCTAGCCTGCACTATTCCTGGGAGGAGATCACTCAGCCTTCCTTTGGCAGAGCAGCTGAGTGGATTTGAACCACCCGTGTTTGGGTGGTTAGCAGGTGAGTACTTAACTGGGACCAAACAGACTGAATTCAGATCCCACCTCTGGCACCTCCCAGCTGTGTTCACTTAATCTCTCTGTGTCTCAAAACCTTCGTTTATAAGCTAGAGCTCATTATAGCACGTGCCTCACAGGGTTGCTGGGACAGCTAAAGAAATTGAATGCATGGAAAGCATTTAGAACAATGCCTAGCACTTCGGACGTGCTCCCTTCTAGTTACCCAGACAGCCTCCCTTTAGAATGTCCTCCATGTCTCTCCACCGATGCCCCTGATAGCAACCACTGCATGTCTGGGTTCAAAAAGGAGAGGGTAGGGGGAGCATTAAAGACACCTAGGTGGAACTTTCTGAAATGTGTCTGAACAACAGCATCAGACTGGCTTCAGATTGTACCAATCCTCATATCAGGAGTGCTGATGTGGTGTTGGTGTGGCTGTGTGTGTCTCTGTTGGTTTGTTTCTTTAGTTGGCTCCTCCTTGTCTGAAGTTAACATTACTCTAGATCAGTTCACAGAAACTCACAGGGGCCTCTTCTACTCTGTCATCCGGGGTCACTATAAATCAGAATCTACTCCATGGCAGTGAGTTTGGGTGTTTTTTCTAATTTATTTGTTTTGTTCTAGATCCAGTCATTACTCCATAATATTTGGGACGGGGTGGGGGGGGGGTAATTCCTCGTTTTTAACATTCAAGTTAGTGTTGAGAAATAAAGTCAGGAAGAAAGGAAGGCAGAAGGCTTTGAGGAGGCCAATGCTACACAAATATTCTAGGTCTCAAAGACACTTCAGATCTGTGCACGCCACCCTCTTTTACACTGACTCTGGGGGGGGGGGGACTAACCCTGCGGAGCTCCACGCCAGCCACCAGGTTGGCTTGGAAACATCACCTTCCCTTCTTCTGCAGCATCTGTGCGGTGATGGTTAGCTACTGTCCGGGCTGCCTTTGGCGTCTCAGGGGCCACGGGTGGGCTCGGGGGCTCAGTGTGCGTTCAGCAGCCAGCTGTCTGAAGCACGAAGGTTCCTTGGCCTGGAATTCTATCGCCGCTGGCCTGTGGTACATGCCTGAAATTCCACCATTAGCACAGCATTCTTTTGGTGAGGTCATGCCATTTTCTGGACACAATTTTAAAATGGAAATGCTCCACAAAGGAGGGGCACACGAAGACCCGAGGCTTGTCATGCGTGACCTGGCAGCCTCCCCAGTGGGACGTGACTAAAGATAAGAGAAGAGTCCAGAAGGAAGGAGTGGGGGCACACAGGCAAACTCGGACAGATGGGCCATTGTGACTGTTTAAAAGTACGGACTCCCATCTAAATTGCAACCTTGGGTTGTGCACTGGTCAAAGGAAAGAAGATGAAAATCGAAAGAAATGTGGAAGCAGTATACTAGTGGACCACACACACATTGGTTTCCACAACCCTCAGACCAGAACTCGATGGTGTCTGGACCAACTGCTCGGAAGGGGATCACATTCCAGGGCCCTGGATCTATTAGGAGAAAAATGTGAAACAGAACTCCAACTCACAAGAGAGACCAGGTTTACTGGTCGGGTAGGACTTACTGCGCCCCCAAGACTGTGGCCCTTAATCACCCTCCAGGTCTGGAACTGAATAATCAACCCTTTACGATCACAAGGACAGCATTCACCCAACAATGTTTCCAAGGGTTAGGAAAAGAAGGGGAAATAGAAACGGGAGACAAAGGAAGAAATCGGGTTAAATGATGGTTGGTGGATGAATTGAAACAAAACGTGGAAGGACTGTTGAATGTCAAACTAATGATCTGCTTATTAAACTTTGACCTAATACACAATAAATAGCTTTTTAAAAAGAAAAGCATGCCATCTGTTTTTTAATGCTCCTTCCAGCAAGAGATGAAATTGATGCCGTCTTCCCTTGAATCTGGGTGGGTTTGTGATTACTTCTATCAAGAGGGTGCCACAGAAGTGCCTCCATAGAATGTCCAAGGCAGCTTCTATCTGGTTCACTGGCTCCATCCAGTTCCCTGGAGCCCCAGGTCACCCTGTAAGAAGACCAACTACTCTGAGACTACAGGCTGCTTATAGGCAGTCTGGTCACCAGCCCTAGCCTCCCAGTCATCTCTGCCAAGATTGAATGAAGCCCCTAGAGCCATCTGTCCACCTATAGATTTCCACTGAGAGCCCTCCCGCACTGCCTCATGGAACAAAAGAGTGGTTCGGCCAAGCCCCAACCTTCGAAACCCAAGAGAACTGGAACCAGATGGGACTGCTTCGTTTTTCTAAACCTTGCAACTTTCCCACCTCTGACAGAGTACAGTCCTACCACTTTCTTATCATTCTCTAGTAATGAAAAAGATTTGAGTTTTCCTTCACTGACAGATTTCCACCATATACTGGTCCTAGCTTTCAGAGGTCTAACTGTATACGATATCATTGTTTCAAGCTGCTCAAAATTGGGGTTGTTTATTACTCTGCCACTGATCACTGGAATACCCATATAAGCCTGAAATGAATCTATTATGATATTGAAGCTTTTATGAAGATATTATGGGCGGAGGTGTGAGGAAGGGAGGGGCTGGACTCTAGCGTTTGACAGGTTAATCCATAGGAAACCAACTTCAGTCCCTGGGAATAATGCCAACCCCACCCTTGGGACTCTCACCTTTTGACCTGCCATGAGCCATTCAACTGCTAGCTCACAGGGCCCTCTCTATAGCCAAGGCTGGGAGCACGAGACTTGGGGGAGTCCTACTTGCCTCCTTGTACAGATAAGGAAAATGAGGCTCTGAAACTCAAGGTGGCATCTGACTCATTAGCAACAGCACCACCTCATGCCCGACTCAAATCCTAGAGATGCAGTGGGGGCTTTTGTGTGAAAAGCCTGGGTGAATGTTTAGAAGCCAGAAGGACCTGAGTTCAAGACCTGACTTCTTTGCCTATCGGTTTCATTGGCTTTGACTTTGGTCAAATGACTCCTCAGTTTCCTTATCTGTTAAAGGAAGACAACCGGTGCCTGTGAGTGTTACACAGGGACAATCTGCATTCATTTCCTGGGGCTGCCATGACAAAGTGGATGGCTTCTAAAGCTGGAAATTTCTCACCTTCGCATTTGGGAAGTTAGAAGTCTGAATTCAGGGTATTAACTACGTTGATTCTTTCTCGAAGACTCTGAGGGAGAATCTGGTCCAGGTATCTCTCCTGGCTTCTGTGGATGGTTGATGATACTTGCTCCCCTTGGCTTGTCGACGCATCACTCCAGTCTCTACCTTGATCTTCACATGGCCATCTTCCTCCTGTGTTTGTGTGTCACCGCCTCTTTTATAAGACTATATGAGTGGGAGGAGGGATCAGAGGTGACCTTATATGTACTGGGACTATCATATGTATTGTGTTATAGATTAAATGGTGTCCTTCCCCTGCATATACTCTGTTCCTTGTATTTGAAAAGGTGATCTCTTTCACAAATACGGTTTTGTTTGTTACGTTAATGAGGTCATGACTGCATATGGTGAATCCTAAACCCATTTACTTTTTTAAAAATTTTTGTTTAGGCATCACTGCCCTCTGGTGGTGGGAGTAGAAGGCCCAGCCTTTGCTCCTGGGGAGCTGGAATTGACCCTCCATCCCAGTGGGCCGCAGTCCCGCGCACAACCACTACGCCACCGGGGCTCAGCCCCCTATTTACTTTTGAATTCTAAAAACTTGCATTACAGATCCAAAGACACACATGGGAGAGGATAGATGCCAAAGGACCCCAAGGGGTGGGGGCAATAACTAAGAACTAGGAACAACAACAGAACCATACTCGCTGCCCTCAGCGAATGCTGACTCAGAGCAAGCCCCTGGGGAGGTTCTGAGCCGAGAGCTGTTTACGAGAGTAGAAAGTCCCCTCTTTTCCCCCCTGAGCTGCTGCTGGGTTCGAACTGCCTATCACGAAACCACTATACCACGAGCGCTTCTATATGACTCATAGCGACCCTGTATAGGGTGGCAAGGGAACAGACGGCCTCAACTTTGTCCTGCAGAGCGCCTGTTGGGTTCGAATCCCATGTTTTACAGTTGGCAGTCTTTTGCTTATCTGGCAGCACTACCAGAGAGAGGTCCATTGAAAGTATTGACTGGGCCAAGAACCTAATTTGAACGTTTAGCTTCCAAGCCTTAAAGTCACCTACTCACTGGCGGTAGGTCTGCTGTGGCAGCACCAGCCACCTCTGGCAGCCAGAAAAGCAAAGAAAACAGCAGAAAGTCCTCGACACAACCCTAGCCAATGCTGGAGATGGCCCCTGACCGTGTCCTCCAGATGGCCAAGGGCAACGCACCCCAGAGAGCCCTTCTTGCACAAGCAGAGGATTTCAGACCCCTGACTTGGCTGTGTGTATGTGTGTGGGGGGGGGCGGGGGGGGTTGTTAGAGGGAGTGGGAGGCGGGCCAGAGCCATGGCAAGACTCTGTTC
>PVJH01007319.1:0-93936 GCA_004026705.1 Nesogale talazaci | reverse complement strand
AAAACTGAGTTGGCCCAGAAGACTTGGCAGGGGTTGTGACCACACCAGCATTCCTTGCTTTCCTTTCCCTTTTAAAGTCTTTGTCTTTGGGAAAAGGAAATTGGTGTGCTTGGCCAGTAGTTGTTAGCTTCTCAAGAGTGAACTTGTCAGGCTCCTTAGGTAAGGGCCCAGGGCACCCCAGCTAACGCTGTGCCAACAGAGGTAAAGCGAAAACCCGGGAAAATGAACAACTGCATTTTAGCTTCAAAGCCCCATCTACTCCACTTTTAGGCAAACGTCCTGGCCATTTTGGGGAAGCTGTAGGTTTCCTGATCCTGGTGACATCCCTCCAGGGTCTCAGTTTTCCTTCACAACAATCTCCCTCACCCCACTTTCAGCCATTTCTCTTGCTCTCTACCGGTTTTCTCCATGGATCTGGACACACAGGCCAGTCCATGGAAAATTCCAGACTTTTCCTCATCCCCCTTGACACACGTTGAAGAGCAGTTTTCCTTTCCAGGGTGCCTTGGTGCTCCTTCTAGGGGTTTGTTTGGCTTGTTATCAGGAGGGACTAGTCCCGAGAGAAGGCTGTTGTGCTCAGTAACATGGAGCACCGATGAAAAAGAGGCAGGCCCTCTGCCAGTGGCACGGACCCCGGGCGCTGTAGCAGTGATGGTTGTAAAAGGGTGGCGCAGGACCGGGCAGTGCCGTGCGGGAGCCTGACAAGGGTGACAATCTGCAGGAGCACTGTCCCAACCCCAGCGGTGCGCTCAGGGGACAGGAAATCCAGGTGACCCACATTACTGACTCTTACTGGCCTTCCTGCAGGCCCTAGGTGTCCAGGGTATTAAACTTCTCATGGACCTGGAATGAAGCTGTGCAGATTTCCCCCGTGCTGCTGCTGGGGTGAGCGCCAGTGTGGCAAGCACCTGCTTAACAGGCGCAGGATGCTCACCCCAGTATCCTCGCTGCGCGCTAAGGGCCTCGTAGCCATCACACATCCCCGTGCCCGCAGCCACCAGAGATGATGAGCGTCACGTGGTGTTTTCAGCGGATGCTTGAGCGCATGCTATAGCCAAAAATCCCGGCCTTGTAAGTAGACCCACACCTTTAACACCCATGTGGTTCAAAGGTCAGCTGTCAATTACACACAAGTTTCCAACTGTGTGGGAAAGTCTAGATGATTGCTCGATGTGCACAGACGTCCAAGTGAAGGGTGATTTCTTCGAAGGAATCCAGGGGGAGTTGACTCAGTGGCAGCGGTGCCGGTCAGTGTCCGCCCCTCGCACCTCTTTTTCTTTCTTGGAAGTGTGTCTGGGAGGCCGACTGACGGAGGGAGACCTGAGAGAGGCTTCCCGAGATTCTGGAAAGTCTGTTTCACACCACCTTGCCTTTAGGAAAGACCTACATTTAGAGTCCGCTTCCACTAACTGAGATCAATCTGAAGAGGATTTCTGTTTTGGGAAACCAGCCTGAGGGTTGTAATGCAGCTCTTGAAGAGGCCGCTCTGCGCTGCACCTACTGGCATCTCCTGTGTGGGGGCTGCCGACTCCCCTCCCCCTGCCTCGGCTGAGTGTTAATTGAGGACAGCTCGAGGCTGGGCAGGCAGAGCTCCGCTCTGTTGTACATGAGGATGCCTGACTGCTGCTGGCAGGGTTGTTCTAGGTCTTATGTGTTGATATGCTTGGTTAGGTTGTTTTGGGGGGTCTGGAAGCACTCAGAGGAGTCACGGTTGGGTTGCTAACCACAAAGTCAGCAGTTGGAAACCACTAGCCACTCCGTGGGAGAAAAACGAGGCTCTCTGCTTCCATAAGGATTTACAGTAGTGGGCTCCCACAGGGACAGTTTTCCTTTGTCCTTGCAGGGCACCATGAGTCAGAATTGACTTGATGGCAGTGAGCTCGGGTTCGGGAACTCAACTTTTCCCATAGCAACTGCTGCTTTACACGATTTCGCTTACAAAAGGGTTTCATAGGAACGTCCTACTTTCAGATAGCGCAGGAAACCCAGAACTGGGTCCCCCTTTTCTGAGAGAGACAAGGAGGCACCAATGAATTGTAGCCCCCCCCAAAAAAAAAATTCTAGCACCTGACTGTCTTCTGCTGCATTCTGTCTTCACGCTGGTGCCTAACTCCTGAGGGATAGAACACTAGGGAACCCTACCCCCCCCCCCCAAAGTCCTCTCCACATATCATTTGCAGCAACTAGCCGAAGGTGGGACAGCTTACACCTTCATGTTTTGTGGTGCTATGCCTTAGGTACCACACCACAGAATGTTTTCAGAATAAAAGGCAGTTAAAAAGGGAGAGGAGGGAGGCACGTCCTGTTTATTTGAAGCTATTGGTGTGACCTGAAGGGGGAGCTATTCCAGGTGTAAGCCCAAGGGGCAGAAGAATGAGACTGGCTTGGGTGGGGAGGGTGGGTTCTACCTGAGGACCCAGGCAGCTCTTTAAGCTAAATTTACTTGGTCTTCTTAACTCAGGGTAACTGTTGCCTGTACATGTAAATTTGAGTTCCATTTCATACCATGCCATTTCAAAAGCCTGTGGAAAAAATAGAATTAAATGATAATGAAAGTTTCCCACAAAACTTTTTGAAGCCCCCTTATATTTATTCAAATTAAATAATTCTTTACATGTTTTAATTAAGCCTTTTGTTTTGCGATAAATACAGAGAGATCACATGTACCCACTGTGCCGTGTTACCCCCGTGGTGACATCATGTTCTCACCTTTTATTAAAAGGAAATTTGTCGAGGAGGCTGTGAAAGCCATAGGCAGCAGCAGCTTTGAGCCACTCGGTCTGTTCTCCTTTCTGAGGCAACAGGGTGGTTGGTGGTGGTTCTGTTTGTAATCTTTCCCACCACAGAGTGCCCATTCATAAAGACAAGGGGCATCAACAAGCTCATAGGAACTTTTCAGTTTGCTTCATCCCCCCCCTGCATGGGCGGGCCTCTTGATGAGAGATGTGCGAGGCCCGCTTTTCTTCACGCTGCCGCAGAGTGCTCGGTCTCTTGTGTCGTCATTCTTTTAAACATAACAATCTCTCTTGAAGAGCGGTCTTCATCACGCCTGAAAGTGCTTCCTCTGTCTTTTATAATTGCTCGTGGTATTTATTCCCTGGTGAGGCTAAGCTATAATTTATGTAACCAGTACTCTTAATTGATGGGCTTCTTCCAGTCTTCTGCCATTCTAAGCGTTGCTGTAGTGATTCTCCTTTACATACCTAATTCCCCACATATGTAATTATTTTGGTGTGCTAAAATCCTCGAAGGTGAAATTGTCGGGGCAAAGGCTGGGTACACTCCTAATTTTGATAGCTAACTGCCCGATTCCCCTGTAGAGAGGTTGTTCCGGTGTATTCCAGCAATGTGCACGAATACCTTTTTACCCACGCACGGTCTTAGCACATTTCATCTTTGCCCCTTTGGTAAGCGAGAAGCAGTTTCTCCGTGTGGTTCTAAAATACCGTTTGCTTACGGGACGTGGAATTGAGACCCTTCCTCTGTTTTAGCCCTCTCCTTTCCTGTGATCTCTCTGTTCATTTCCTTCACCTGTTTTTCTATTGGGCTGTTGACTTCTTCTGTGTTGATGTACAGGACCTCCACTATATGGTGTCGTGGAACATTTTGTGACAGAAATTGGAAACCCTTTTTCGCCTCGCAAACAGTGACTTTGCATGTGCCTGGTAGGTCCTGTCATCAGATGGGGCGCTGTCCCTTTCAGGTGCCGTTGAATTGCTTCCAACTCGTAGAGACCTGTGGAGAACAGGATGAAACACGGGTCCTTCCAGCCTGTGTGCGGACAGGCTTCTCTAAAGAGACAAAATCCGGACTCTTCAGATGGTAGACAGGTAGGGATAGGTTCATGCAGCACGAAGGAAATAGACCACTAATCAGCCTACACAGCTGCCCCGAGGGCTCAGTTCAGCTGATGGCCGTGGAACAGTGCATATACTGGAAGTCCTTCAACTCACACGATCTGCCGGGTCCAAGGTCAAGGCAGCAGACCGCTGAGTCTTCCTTGGGGCGATGCAGAGGGAGTCTCTCGCAGGGCAGGTGACCGGCAGTGAGCCAGCCCCTCGGAGCTGAGCGAACATGCCAGGATGGGATGCAAGGCACCAGGCTCCACCCGCCTCAAGCTCGAGGAAGTACACGTGCATGGCGAGGCGGGGCTGGAAGGAACCTCAGGCTCTAGTGAGCCCTTCTCCAGGTTGGCTTGTCCCACAGGAAGAGCAGCTCACAAGTGGAGGCAGAGAACAAGCGAAAGCAGCCACACGCTGGTCCAATCACCAGCGATCAAGGGGGAGGGGGGCAGGCCTCTTGAGCCATGTATCTCTTTGCCCTCCAATCAAACTGCAACTGGATTCATCCCACATGTGCCTATCGGCCCGGTTGGAACCCATCACACTGCCCTGTCCTCACAATTACGGCTCTGTTTGAGCCCATTGTTGTGGCCACTGTGTTGCTTCTTCTCAAGGAAGGTCTTCTTGTTTTTCCTGTTCCTGTCCAGGGACATTTCTCCTGCTAACATGTCCAAAGTACATGAGACGAAGTCTCATCATCCTTGCTTCTGAGAAGCATTCTGGCTAGAATTGTTGCAAGGCAGACTTGCTTATTCTTCTGGTAGTCCTTGGCATCCAAAATTCTTAGCCAGCACCATTGGCGCCCTGGTGGCATAGTGGTTACACATTGGGCTGCAGCCCCCACGGTTGGCAGTTCAGAACCCCAGCAGCTCCTCTGGAGAGCGATGGGGTTTTCTCCTCCCGTAAACAGTCACAGTCTCAGAAAGCCACAAGGGCAGTGCTGCCCTGCTCTCTGGGGTCTCTGTGCGTCAATATTGACTAGATGGCAGTGCGTTTTTTTGAGATTGTTTGGGGTCTCTTGGGTGCATTCCCTCCATTAGTTCTCATCAGGATAAACGATGGTAGTATAACCCCATTCTGTGGGTGATGAAGCTGACTTAGACTACATCACTTGCCTGGGCCCTTCTCAGTCACGCCAGAAATGAATGCAGTTTGAATGTAAGCTGGCCGGAATCTTTCTCCATGCCTGAATACACTGCACCAGGGTAGTGAGACCGTGTGGGGAAACTCCAGAAATTGGGGAAACAGAACGCCCCAGAACCCGAGAAACCCAGAAGTGCTCCGCACGCCAGGCCTGGATTCCTCCCACCGAAACAGCAGGCAGAAGGCATCGATTTCAACTAAACGGGGGGAAATGGGCTCTCTTTAGAGCTTGTTTAGAGAAATTCAAGAGCCTCTCAGAAAATTTTAATCTTTACCAAGAGCTTTTACTGAGATATCTCAATGGTAGACCCTCTACTGAACACTCCCCGTACATCACTGCAGTAAACATCGGGAGAAAACAAACAAAACAAGACCGGCGGATGTGTCGATAGTGACAGATAAGCACACATTCGGCTTCCTTTCTCTGTTCCTGCAGAGTGCCTTGGCTGTTACCAAAAGACTGTGTACATACATCACGTTTTAAATATTGAGTCATTTCCCTACCCGTGTGTGATTTTAGTTGCAGAATTAGGTCATGTTAAGTTCGTAACTTAGCTTTCCTCAGTCGTTGGTTGTTAATATTAAACATGCTTGTCTTTCAGAAATATACATTTCCCTCAAGGTGGTTCAACTATTATTCAGCTTGCTAAATTTAAATGACAACCGCTGGCACACGCCAACACTGAAAATAGCACGCGTTATGCACACCGGGAAGTGGGCTACAACTGTCAACCTGTGGAGTCCTGCATTCAGAGCGAATTTTTTTCCCTGCTACTATTTTTGATGCCAGGTTTAGGTGTCACAAATAGCACCCTTTCTCTGAGGGCTTCCAGAATTAAAACAGCAGGCACAAAGGGAATAACACGGTACCCATGGGAGTGTGACCAGGAGCTCAGTGACACCCCTCCCTGTCTCACTCACCGCCCGCCCTCCATGCTGCCTGACCACGTGGCTCTCATTTTCCCATGGAAAATGTTGGGTGCTTGCTCTGTAAAGCACAGATCTATAAAGGTCTTCCAAAGTCGCTTTTTGGATGGGGTCTGCTAAAAGTGTTCTAAGTTCTCATTTTATTTCTTGAACTTGAACTGTATGCTTTTCATGTACTTCGTTTAGACCAGCGGTTCTCAACCTGTGGGTCGCAACCCCTTTGGGGGTCGAATGACCCTTTCACAGGGGTCACCTGATTCATAACAGTAGCTAATGACAATGATGAAGTAGCAACAAAAATAATGTTATGGTTGCGGGGGGGCGGGGGGGGTCACCACAACATGAGGAAATGAGGAATCAGATTCATCGCTTATATGCCCAGGTGCAGCCCCCATAAGAGAGAGTGGTTCTCACAGCAAGAGAAAAGACCCACAGCTGGAGCTTAGGCTCCCAGCCCACGACATGCTCCCCAACCCACTGGCACAAATGGTTACACTCAGCTGCTAACCAACATGCTGCTAACTCACATTCACCCAAAGGTGTTTTGGAAGAAAGGCCTGGAAAGCCGCTGTCATGGAAAGTCTTATGCCCTGTTTTATTCTGAACTACGTGACATCAATGAGTTGGAATCAGCCTGGTGGTAAATGGTGTGATTAGAGATGTGTGTTGGGGTCCCGCAGGCAGCCTTCCGGAACCACTGATCTCTTCCTTGGGCGTCACCCCCAGGCTGGCACTAAACCTCACAACGCAGGCTTCCAGAGCAGCATCTTCAGAAGAGAGCCCTTGATGTGTGTGGACACACATTCTAATAGCCCAGTCCCCAAGCCCCTTCCTAGTGCTGTGGATACCGCCCTCCCCTCCATACACAGGCCACTGCTTCCATGGCTGGACAGTCAGTCACCTCTGAACTGCATTTTAGCTTACTGTAACTTGATTGTTGAACTGCTAGTAATCTTGTTGGTTTCAAAGGTTAGGTCTGTGTTTCTTCTTTTAATATAAAACAGGCGTTGTGTTGGGTCAAAGAAAATAAAAATAGCAACATATACAAATGAAAACCCCCCACAGCTCAATTCTCTACTGGTAGTAAATTCTCAGTTTTTCGCGTAAGTGACACGTGCCTCAGTGCTGCATGATCAGACTGCCGTACCCACTCTCTTCCTCCCTTTGCTGACTGTCAGCATCCTGGTCTACAGCCATGGCTCTTCCCGGAGCCCTGCCTTTCCCTCTCCCCCGTCTCTCTTGGTTTTCTTTCCTTGAGGAAGACTAAATTTAGGGAGCTTCTCTGGCTCTTGTTGCGGGTTTCTGGGACCCTTAAATTTAAGTGTAGCTCTTAGTGGCTTCAGGATATAAATATTAGCATATGTGGTATAACCCTCATCTTATGGTCTTCTGTAGCCTGTTTGGATAGATGTAAAGCCACTCCTAATTTCAGGATGTCTTAAGGAGCCAGGCACATTAATTGTAGTGTAGGAGAAAGTCTTTTCAAGAATAAAATGTGAGGTGGTGATTTTAAAAAAGATCTGCTCACCAGACCTCAGCACATTAAAACCTAAGGGGTCCCTGCAGCCAATTTTGAAGGCCAGTACAACTGTTAAGAATGGTTGGGGGGCTGAGCCCTGGTGGCGTAGTGGTTGTGCGCGGGACTGCGGCCCACTGGGGACTGCGGCCCACTGGGACGGAGGTTCAATTCCAGCAGTGGGTCTGGGCCTCCTCCTCCCACCACCAGAGAGCAGTGATGCCCCCCCCCCCCAAAAAAAAAAAAAAAAAGAATGGTTGGGAAATGGGCTGTTTCAGTAGAGATTCCTATACACACAGCGTAGAGGTCGTTAGCGACTGAACAAAACTTCAGGAGAGACCCAGTGCAGGTATCTGGAGGTGTGAAGCACTGAGTCATGAAAATAAATGAAAGAATTCAATAGTTTGACTTCTTAAGCTCTCTTGTGCCAGAGGCTTCTCCATTGGAGAACCAGGCTTGTGGTGGGTTTTGTTGGGTCGCTGTCAGGTCAGTAGTTTGAACCCATCAGCCGCGTTGAGGGAGGAAGATGAAGCTGTCTGCCTGCATAAAGACATACAGTCTCACACCCGAAGGGACAGTTCTACTCTGTCTCATATAAGATTGCTGTGAGTCTGAATTGATCCATCGGTAGTGGGTTTTCATTGCATCCAAGAAATTAAGCTGGAAACCCAGTGTAGGATCATTATCTACACAGCAGCTCAGATTTGAAGATTTGCAACCTTAGAAAACGGTAGGCATTACCTGGCAGAATCCCGGCTGAGATCTCACTTAGGCTTTATCAGTGAGGGTCTGTCAGGAAAGGAGGCTGTTTGAGGTATTATAAGGAAGAAAGAATTTTAATCTTTTCCTCTGCCCACCCTTCTTTTGTTAGCTTTAGGGTGTCATTGACATAAAGTAAGCTGCTTGTATTTCGTGTACAGTTTGATAAAATTTGATACATAAAAAAGGTAAGCATACCATATCCTTCATTCTCTCAAAAATCTCCTTGTGTTGGTTCCCAGTCCCTCTTTCTCACTTCTCTCCGCTGCCCCCAGTCAACCAGTGGTCTGATATATTAGTCTTTGTTTGCATTTTCTAGAATTATATAGAAATGAAATGATACCGTAGTAAGTACTCTTGGTTCAATTCTTGCATTTAGTAGCAAAATCATCTTGAGCTTTATCCACGAGTACTGTTTCATTGTACGCTGTACCACAATTTCTTTATCCAGTCACCTCTTGATGCAATGGTGAGTAGTTGCTAGTGTTATTTCAGATAAAGCTGATATGAATATTTACTTAGATGTCTTTGTGTAAATGTGGGCTTTCTTTGCTCTAAGGTAAATACCTAGAAATGTAACAGCTGGAGACTACTGTAGGATCATGTTGAACCTTTTTAAAAAGTGTCAAACTTTTAGAAAGCGGTCATACCTTTTTACTTTCATATTAGTATAAACATTTGTGACAATTTTTTATTTAAACAGAGTTTGACTTCCCTTGAATAAATACTGAGTAGTGAAATTACTGGGTTGTGTTTAACAGTGTAAGAAACAGCCATCCTGTTTTACAAAGTGACTTTACCATATTGCATTCCCATCACAGAGCGTTTGAGTTGTTCTGCGTCTTTTTTTTTGGGGGGGGGAATCATTTTATTGGGGATTTGTACATTTGTTGTCATTGTCATTCTCAAAATTTTTACTTTCTACTTGAGCCCTTGGTATCAGCTCATTTTTTCCTCTCCATCCCGTTTCCCCCTCTCTCATGAACCCTTGATAATTTATAAATTATTATTATTTTGTCATGTCCTACACAGTCTGATGTCCCTCTTCACCCACTTTTCTGTTGTCTGTCCTCCAGGGAAGAAGTTGTATGTAGATCCTTGTAATCGGTTTCCCCTTTCTACCTCACCCTCGCACCATCCTCTCGGTATTGCCACTCTCAGCAGTGGTCCTGAGGGGATTATCTGTCCTGGATTCCCCGTGTTTCTAGTTCCTATCTGTATCAGTGTACATGCTCTGGTCTAGCCAGATTTGTAAGGTAGAATTGGAATCATAAGGTGGGGGGGGGGGAGCATTTAGAAACTAGAAGAAAGTTCTATGTTTCATTGGTGCTGCACTGCACCCTGACTGACTCCCTGCGGCCCTCTGTAAGGGGATGTCCGGTTGCCTACAGATGGGCTTTAGGTTACCAATCTTCACCCCCCCTCATTTACAATAATAGAATTTTAGTTATTTGATGCCTGACACCGTAGCCCGACACCTCATAATCACACAGGCTTGCGTGCTTCTTCCATGTGGGCTTTGTTGCTTCTGAGCTAGATGGCCACTTGTTTACCTTCAAGCCTTTAAGACTGCAGATGCTATATCTTTTGATAGCCGGGCATCATCAGCTTTCTTCACTTGTTCTACGTCTTTGGCAGCACCTATTATGGTCCATCATCTTCCTTATTTTTTACGTTCTAGTAATAAGCATAGATTGCAACTCAATATAAAGAAGCCCCAAATTCTCACAACTGGGTCAATAGGTAGCATCATGATAGAGGGAGAGAAGGTTGACGTTATCAAGAATTTTATTGTTCTTGGATGCCCAATCAGTGCTCATGGAAGCAGCAGTCAGAAGGTTCTGAGATTGTAAACTTCCACAGAGGCAGACTGCCTCTTCTATCCCCTGTGGAGTGACTAATGGATTTGGATCACTGACCTTAAACTTAGCAGCCAGCAGTCCAATACACAAGACTTAACACAGCACGCGCGTGTGTGCACACACACATGGTCAGATTTCCCTATAAGTACTTCATGTTTTTTTAATTCTGATTTGAATAGTATTTAATTTCTCCCCCCCCCCCCATGTTTCAAATTTTTTTTTCTAGTTTGTAACATTTAAAAAACAAACAAACCAAGAACCTTGTTAAAGTTGTAGCTTCTTTTTGGGGGTGAGGATGAGTCACAGGGGCAGGGAGTGTTACCACCCATTCAATTTCCATGTAGGAAAGGTTTTAGTGCTGAAATTAAAGGCTTACATGGCCATCAGAAAGCCTGGGGAAGGAAGTTCAGAAAGTGGTGGCTGTTAGCGTTGATGAAATTTTGTGCTGGGTTTCCCAGGGAAGCTCTAGCTCATCTGGAATCTGCTGCATAAGTTCGGACCTGGCTGCCACCATCCATGTGTCTGCTTGCAGCTATTTCAGAAACTATAAAGATGTCATTTTTACCTTCCAACTCTCCAGTTCAAGCATTGGCTGTGTCTAACCTGCAACCAGAGAGCCCTCGTGGTCCAATGATTACGTTCTCTGCTGTTGATCACAAGGCAGGCAATTTGTACTCACCTGCTGCTTTGTGGGACAAAGATGTGACATTCCACTTCTATAAAGATTACAGTCTAGAAACCCTACAGGGCACTTCTGTCCTGTCCTATGGAGCCTGTCTGGCCAGGTGTGGTTTGAGGATTCAGGTACCTGAGATCCCTGGTGCTACGTTGCCGTGCTTCTGAAAGGTTGCCAGCTCGAGCCCACCCACTGCTCTCTAGGAGAAAGGTAGGGCATCTGCTCCCGTAGGATCTATAGCTTTGGGAACCCTGGCACGCAGGTCTGCTCTGTCCTAGATGGTTTCTCCTTGGCAAAGGATTTGATTTGGTTTTTTGACCTATAACCAAATGAGCCAGTGTATTCTGGGAATATGTCCTGCCCTCTCCTTCAACGCAGTGAAGCCTGGAGGAGGGCTCAGCCATTGATGCCGGGTTGACAGTCTGGTTGTAATGACTCTACAACAGAAGCCAGGACTGCCTGGTCGGTCCTGTACCATCCTCACAGCGTCGTTAGTCTGAGCTCAGGCTTGCAGCCAGTGTGTTCATCATTTTGTTGAGGGTTTTTCTCCGGCCAGACTCTGCTCCGAAGCACGAGGTCCTTCTCTAGGGATGGGTCTGTCCTGAAGATGTGGCCCCAAAGTACTCGAGAGAAAGTCTTGCCATCCTCTCTTCGACGGGCCATTCCGGCTGCACTTCACCCAGGACAGATTTGAAATTGAAAGAAGAACAATTCAAATGTTTCAACACACGGAGGCAGTGCCGACAGCATTCACTAGTGAATGCCAGGAGATTTGGAAGAGAGTTCCCTGGCCGGCTGACTGAAAGAAATCAATATGTGTGTCTATTCCAAAGAATAGGTGGTGACCCAGCAAACTGGGAAGTTATCAAAAAATATGCATCATGTTACTTTGAGGACTAAAGTGCACCTGGCCCAAGCCGTGGTATTTTCATTCACCTTGTATGCATGTGAAAGCTAGACTTTGAATAAAGAAGGACCAAAGAAGAATCAATGCATTTTAATTACAGTGCTGGTGAAGAATGGAAAGTGACCATGGGCTGCCAAAAAAACAAAAAAATAAAAAATCCGTGTCAGAAGAAGTAAAGCCGTTCCTCCTTAGAGGCATCCACTATTGGAGCCAATCAGAAAGCCCTCAACAACAACCAGACTGTTGATATTTGAAATTCTTCACCAACACTGTGATTCAAACACATCCAGTCTTTTTATCCCGTGCAGCTTTCACATGCGTGAATATAATACACATGTAAATATCACGACCTGGGTCAGGCGCACGTTAGGCTTCAAAGTGCTCTTTAACCCTCCCAAGAGGTCCTGGGTAATAGATATGCCTGATGCGATGTGGCCTTTGGCTTCTCGACTGCCGACGCCAAGAGTGTTGGTTATGGATCCAACTAAGATGAAATTCTTGACAGCCTTAATCTCTTCTCTCACCATCATCTCTTGATCGTGTCTGTTACTTCAGTTGTGGGGAGTTTGGTTTTCTTTGTCGTTTACACTGAAGTGAGTTGTTGTTTGTACTGAAGGCTGTAGTAGTTGATCTTGATCAGCAATAAGTGTTTCAAGTTCTCTGTTTTCAACAAGCAAAATTGTGTCTTCTGCTTATCACAGGTTGTTAATGAGCCTTCCCGCCAATCGTGATGTCATGTTCTGATTCATCTAGTCTAACTTCTTGGATTAGTTGTTCAGCATACAGGTTGAATAAGCAAGGTCAAAGAATACGATCCTGATGCATACCTCCCCTGATTTTAAACCATATAGTATCTCATCATTCTGTTCAACAACTGCCTAGTGGTCTGTATAGAGGTTCCACACTGAGCACAGTTAAAGTATTCTGAAATTTTTAACAAAATTGTTCTGAGGGCAGTGATCCCCCCCCCACCCCCAACCAAAAAAATTTGTTCTGGAATTTGCATTCTTCACAATACTATCGATAGTTTGTTAGGATCAGCACAGTGGAATGCGTTGGCCTAGTCAGTAAAACACATCGTTCTGGTATTCTCTGCTTTCGGCCAAGAGCCTCCGACAGCAGCAATCATATCCCTTGTTCCATGTCCTCTTCTGAAGCTAGCTGGCATTTCTAGCATCTCCCGGTTGATAAACTGCGGCAACTATTATTATCTTCAGTAATTTCTTACTGGTATGTAATACGCGTGACAGTTGCTGGTAGGTGCTGTCTAGCCGATTATGACCCCAACCCGCTGCCGGACAGAGTGAAGCCCGACCCCGTCCTGTGCCAATCCTCACAGTTGTTCTCAGACTCGGGCTCCTGGTTAAGGCCACTGTGCCAATCCGTCTGGCTGGCGGCCTTCCTCTCTGTGTTGCCCTTCTCCTTTACCGAATACGAACCTCTTCTTCAGGGACTAGTCTTTTCTGATCATAGGTCCAAAGTACTTAAGACCAAGCATCACCATCTTTGCCTCGAAAGAGCCTCTTGGTTGTACTTCTTCCGAGACAGACTTTTGTTGTGGTTGTTGTTGTTGTTGTTCTGTTGGCAGTCTACGGGACTTTCTGTATTCCCCGCCAGCACCATAATTAAAACGCACCCCTTCCTCGTCCAGCTGTCACGTACATAGGAGGCAGTTGAAATACCGTGGTTTGGGGCAGGTGCACTTTAGCTCTCATACTAACGTGATACATATTTTTTGATAATCTTCCAATTTGTCGGATCACCTATTCTTTAGAATGGACATACATAGCGATCTCTTCCATCAGTTGGCCAGAGGACTGTCTTTCCAATTTCCTGGCATAGACCGTGAGTATTTTCAGCACTCTATCGGTTTGTTGAAAACATTTGCATTGGTATTCCATTAATTTCTGGAGCCCTGTTTTTCGCTAATGGCTTCAGTGCTGGGTGAACTACTTCTTTCAGGCAGTAGCACAAAACCAGACTCCAGGGATGGTAAGTGTCCATAATTGAGTAAGGTGTCATTTCTAAGAAAGTGAGTGGGTTCTTTGACAGTGTTGGCAGCGGTATGCCACAAGTGACTGAGCTGGCATACTCCCTATATTTGCTGTCTCTCACTCAATGATTGGATGCATGTAGCCTAGGGGACAGAGCTTTGTTGTGTGTGATTTGAGAAGGAAAGCTTAGTACCAGTGGATGGAACCTATTTGGAGACAGTAATATTCAGAGCAATATCAAGAAATTCCTTCACAGCTGTACAGTTGGTGCACACCAATGGCGTAATTCTGACCCATAACGACCCTGAAGGACAAAGTAGAAATGGCCCTTAGGGTTTCGTGGGAGCAAAGGGCCAGGTCTCTTCTCCCACAGAGCAAACGATGGGTTCCAATGGGTAGTGGCTGAGGGAGTTCCCTTGGTTAGAGATTGTTGGGCTGCCTGACTAACGTTACTAAAGAGACAAATAGGATATAAGACAAGCAGGTGCCATTTTAAGCCCAGGGAAAATCCCACCCACCCAAATCATTGGTTGCAACATTTGCCACTTGGAATTGCTGAAAGCCGCAACTGGTTGTTTTGAAGACAATGCCCTACTTTATTTGGTTTGAGTCATTCTAAAGGAGCCAGTTCTTTGCATGTGGCCCCCTAAGCAGGAAAGAAGTTTACGGCCAGAGGCTGTGTCTACCCAACCTTATTGTCTGCTTGCACTCCCCCAGGACATGGCGGAAATGTGCTCACACTGACAGTTGATGGCACCCAGGGGCTGTTGGGGCCATATATGTAATGTCATCAGGGTGACCGTTGTCTTGGCCTGAGCGTGCACAGATTGAGCCCTGGCTGGTGGTGCTGAGGGCTGAGCATTCAGCTGTTGCCTGTGCAGCCAGCCACCCCAACAGAGCAAGGTAAGGCTCCCTGGTCCCAGATTAGGTCGTGTGTCTGCGAAGGAGCCCTCCCACTCCGCCCTCCAGGGTCGCCGTGAGTTGGCACCAACTAGGTAACAGGGTTTCTTCCCTACGGGCCAGTTTCGGTGGAGTTAGAGACGTAGTCAGTGCTTTGAGGAGTTTTCAAACTGCCTTCTGAAAGTGCTTCACAAAGATTACACTGTAATTTGGTATTGGCACAAAGTGAAGATGAGGCATAAGGGTGATATTAATGAGATTGATTTTTGTCCCTGGAGAAATGACTATAAAGAGGCATGTGCACCCCACTTGTGCTACCCAAAATGAAATCCAGGGACCAGCGGCACCAGCATCAAGGTGGATCATGTTAGAAACGAGGAACTTTTGAAGTCCTACGCCTGATCTGCAGAATAAACCAAATTCACTTCCGAGTCAATTCTGACTCCTAGCACCCGATCGGACAGCTTACAACTGCATCTCCTGGGTGCACTGAATAACGGGCTGCATTTTAATGAGATTGCCATTAAAGTTTGAGACACACTATTTCTGTATGGACAGAGATCAGCAATATTTAGATGCAGAGAGGAAGGAAACCAGTATTTAGAAGGGAGCTGTGTTACTTTCCGTTACTGGCATACAAAAGGATTGCCTCTTACTGAGGAGAAATTTCTCCATCACTAAATTAATGAGACATGCATTTGCCTTCATTTGTCGAAGCATAATATTCCAGTTTCCTTCCTGTGAGCATCAAATTCACTGGGTGATTTTTGTGCTGCAGTACTGTTTGGTCTTGCCTACCAATTTAGTGTCATGTGAACACTGCATTAGCATCCATTAAATTCCTTCCGTCAAATAGAGTCAGAATTGAGGAGGAGGCACTTGGAGGTGGGAAAAAGTTCAGGACAAATTTGGAGTATTCAACTGTGTAGTTTCCTCTGTTAGTATGAATATATTCCAGTTTGGGGTGTGTGTGTACATGCTTGTTTAATTAAAAGCACCCTATATTTGGGTACTTTAAGAACTCTTTCCAGAACATTCTATTTGATTAATGTTTCTTTCCCCAAATGTACCTATTATCCTGAGCCCATAGCTGGCGGATTGTTTATGATTTTCTACTTAGTTATTTCCATCCCCCCATTACTTTTATTTTTGTATAATCATTTTATTGGCATATAATTCACATATCACACAACTTAATAGTTCAGTCGTACTCAAATGAGTTGTCCAATTACCACCACAATCAATTTCAGAGCCTTTCCTTCTTTCTCCTTATTGTTAGCTCCTTACTTCCCCCACCCGTTCACTCACTCCCTGCCATGGATGCGATTCCAACTCAAGATTAGCGGTTGTTATGGGTTGGGCTGATAACCTCAAGATCAGCAGTTCAAAACCACCAGCCTCTCTTCGGGAGAAAAATGAAGCTTTCCACTCCTGTAAAGACTTCTTGCTGCCATTGAATTGATGCCAACACTGTAGGGAAAGCTCGAAACAGCAACAACAACAGCAAAAGCCAACAATGACAAAAAAGAGAAAAATGTCAATAGAAAAGAAAGAAAATGTGAAAAACTGAAACCACTTAAATACATAAAAAGGAAGGTCAAATGATAAAGCGTTACATTTTAACTTACCTATGTGTCACCTAGAATTGACTTTCCATATTTACTCTCTGATAGCAAAGTTACTCACATCCCTTGACTATGATCAGAGGGAATTCACCAGAGGCTTAATCCATGTGGGGAACCTGCAGGTGGAGTTTGGGTTTCCAAACTATCATTCATTGCCTTCTGCAACTTTAAGCTCTGATACTGTTCCCTCCTTTGGATTTAGAATTTATTATTTACAATTCTTGGATCACATGGGCTGGTTTTCTTCCATGTGGATTTACGTCGCCATTGCCTCATTTAAATGACTGCTTGTTTAAAGACAAGCCTTAAAGATTCCAGGTGCTATTGTCTCTGATAGCCAGGCACCATCTAATTTCTTTACACATTTTACCATAACACTCATGTTTTCAGTGATATTTTTTGAGGATGATCTAGTAAGTCCATGTCATAAGACCTAATTGTTCTTAATAGGATTACAGTTAAGTGTAATCCAGTTTATATATCTGTGGTCCCAAATCCAGTTTCTATATCTATGGTCTATGTGTGTCTGTGGTTCACTTTAGAGACGTCGCCATAATTTTATGTTAACATTACAAATCATACCCATGGGATTTAAGGTAATTCTGTTAATAGTTAATAATTCTGTTAATAGTTAACTTAGCCAATGGTTTAATTGTGCAGATCACAGTACATTAGACCAGATATTTTAAAATCAAGAAGTTAAAAATCAAGCAACCAAGTCAATGTGAAGGGATGGAGAAGTAGTGAAGATCCAAAATCCATCTGCAAGTTAACATGTTAAAGACCGGGTAAACTCGGGATCCGTCCGCAATGTGTTAAATGACTGGACACATCACATAAATAATAAGGGTTAAGGACAGGACAAAACTTGCAATAGCATGCATTCACAAAGACCAGAACTATGCCTTCCAGACTTCTCATAAAAAAGCAGAGAGAGCATTAGAGTAGTACATATATAATAGTCCTGGGCCATAAATTGAGACGGCAGTCACCTGCTTTGTCTCACACTAGGGCATGTCAGTCATAGTCCATCGGAGTGTGTTGGTTCCTTCAATCTAGTACAATCTAGTTCCTTCAATCTAGTGGACCTTTGAAGGATGTTGTGCACTTTGAAAGGACAGAGGCTAAAGCCTCAGTGTCACCATTGGCTGGATAGAAACTAGGTCAAAAGTGTCCAATTAGAAAGATACCATACATGCTCATGTATGAGCCGAGTTTTTCAGCACATTTTTAGTATGTTTTTTGTGGTAAATTAGGTGCCTTGGCTGATATTTGGGAGGCATATATATGAGTATATATCGTAATACCACCATATTCTCCACTTGAGTTCTACATGAGTGTTAGGCATTTTTCTCGTGGGCAGGTTGCCTCCCTTGGTCTCACCTATCAAAAGAGGTGTAATCCCTCTGCAGTACAGACATGCCTTGTCCTTGTGTCGTCCCTCGTCCTCTCTCCAACCTTGACTTGGGTTTCCAGTAAGGTGCACCCCTCAATCCCCTGAGTGTCCGTCAGTCGGTATTAGAGTGACCTCGACAATGCTGTAGGGCAGCAGCTGATTCGTCGTCTTCTTCTCTTCTTAAGAGACAGCTGAGGTGAGGACTCCTGTGCTGTAGTTTTTAAGATGTACAAGTAAAGAGGGGGGAGATATATGGTTTGTGGGCATTAGGCAGACTCAACTGCCTTGTTGAAAAGATTCCATGTCTTGATATGTCTCCCAGCATGGCACCACAGGATGAGCGAGCCACGCCCCACCTCCCTCCCCACCCCCCCGCCCCAGGAAGCTCTTCTTTCTCTCTCCTGAAAACAACGGTTACAGGTATCAGCTCCAGGACCACACCGTGTCCATCCTGGTCCCTAAAAAGATGGGTGTCCTGTGCCCCTGCCAATTGTGTACCCAAGTCGTGCAGAGGATACGGGCCTGACAGCACCTGCAGAACCTAAACCGCGCGTGCGGCTCCAGCCGTGAGTGCCCGGCCAGCTGTCGTTCGTTGTCACTGTGCCAGTCTTGACTCCGAGCTGACCCTGTGTGAGAGCAGAAGCTGCTGCTCAGGGCAGGGGAAGCTGGCATCTGACAGGAGCAGGTCCCCCCCAACCCCCCCAGTCCTTTCCAGAGTCGCCTGCCTGGGGAGTTCAGACCACTGCCCTTACACTTAGCAGCCAACTGCCCCCCATACTGCACCACCAGCACCCCTTGCTAGCTGGGAAGGCCGTGGAATTGGCATTGACTGAGTGGATGCACAACATCAGATCATAGCTTATGTGATCATCATCATCGTGTCAATAAAAAACCTTTTTTAAATAATAGAAAGATTATTTTATTGGGGGCTCTTACAGCTGTTGACGTACAACAATCCACACATCATCCATATTTGTACCTATGTTGCCACCGTTATTTTCTAAACGTTTACTTTCTATTTGAGCCCTGGATATCAGCTTCTCTTTTTTCCCTCCCTGTCCCTGGCCCTTTCACATCCTTTTAACAGAGCCTTTTAACAAAAGTATTAATATTGTGAATTATGTAGTAAAGGTATATATTTTTAAGCATTTTACCTCTATGTTACTTTGTCTGCCATACAGCTTGTACTTATGGCCAAAAACCTTCATATACAGATGAGGCAATTGAGAATGCCCCGGCTTGGGTCAGGTGCACCGTAGTCCTCAAAGTGACCTTGCTTTTCAACACTTTAAAGAGGAGGCTTGTGGATCAACCCAATGTAATGTGTTATTTGATCCCTCTCTCTCTCTTTTTTTTTTTTTTTGTGGCATCACTGCCCTAGTGGGAGTAGGAAGCCCAGCCTTGCTCCTGGAGAGCTGCTGCTGGATTTGAACCGTCAACCCTGCGGCCCACAGCCCCGCACACGACCACTGCGCCCCCAGGCTCAGCTGTGTTGTTTGATCTCTTGACTCCTGCTTCCTTGAGCATTGATTGTGGATCCAGACAAGATAGTCTCTGTATTTGACCACAAACTCACGGCCATCGAGTCCATTCTGTCAGTATAGAGAACAAATAATCCCATCACACGGGATCCTCAATTTGTCTTCGTATGACTCCTATCTGTCTTCCTGCACAGTCCATAACCCCTGGCAACCCCTTGGCATTATAGGAACTCCTCAGTAGAATGGTTTCTGTCAGTATAATTGTTGGTGTTGTTGCTTTCCACATTATATCGTCATGGTCCACTCTTTTTTTTTTTTTGGTCCACCCTTAACTGCAGGCAAGTCTCCGTCTTTGGGCTTCTTTTATCAGATAGGTCTTCTCTAACCAACATAGGTAAGACGCACTCAAGGCCACTGAAAGGTGTATATTACAATCTGGGTTTTGTTGCATGTCTTGCTTAACAAGCCATCTCCCCCACTGGAGTATAAGCCCTCTGAGAGCAGGGGCTTGGTTTTGTGTCTGTGAGGTCCCCAGCGCCCACTCTTGTGCTGGCTCTGAGTTACTATAAAGTTGGCTCTGGCCTGCAGTGACTTTACAGGGAGAGACCCGGCCTCGTTCATTGCTGCCACAATGGTGCCAGCTCAGCTTACTGAACATGCTTCATATTCTAGCTGCTCCTCTGCGCATGCCATTGAATCCATTTAAACCAGCGGTTCTCGACCTGGGGGTCATGACCCCTTTGGGGGCCGAATGACCTTTTCACAAGGGTCGCCTGATTCATCACAGTAGCAAAATGACAGTGATGAAATAGCAATGAAAATAATTTTATGGTTGAGGGGTCGCTACAGCATGAGGAACGGTATGAAAGAGTTGCGGCATTAGGAAGGTTGAGAACGACTTTCCATAGGGTGATTGTGAGTCTGGATTGACTTGATAAGGTGTTGTTGTTGTTGTTGTTTGGGGGGTCTTTCCAGCACCCCCAGAAGGCAGTGTTGTCTTGACCGACAGAGCAGTTGGGTTGACCGGAGTCCCTCCAGAAGTAGAGCACCATTCCTTCTACCCTAGAGCTTCAGGATGGGTCAGGGACCCCCTGAAGGCTTGTTAAAGGGGTTCTTAGACATGTGGGTAGAAAGGCGATGAAACAGGGAGGAGCGCCCCCTCCCGTGTCTCTGCCTGCCAGGGAACAGCATGGCCTGATGGACCCCTCCAGAGCCAGCCATGGGGTGGGGCATCGCAGAGGACAAGTTGGAGAGCAATTGGACAAAAGAAAGGATACCTTTTATTTCAGGTGTGTAGACTAGATGAGAAAGGATGTGGAAATTGGCGGTATCCCATTAAAGTCGGGATCCCGTCTTTGGGGTTTCAGCTCCATGTGCAGCACGTGTCTGCGCCTCTGTTCTTGGATGTTCTGTCAGCTTGGGTGAATCCTTAAGGTTCTCCTGGGACTGAGTCACTTCCACTTTCAACAGGTCAGACTGCTGTGAAAGAATTTTTTAAAAAGGAAAGAAGGAAAATCTCTGTTGTGATCTTTCTTCACCTCAGAAGTTCTTGGGAGTAGTTGTGGCTGTTGCCAATGTAGGGTTTTGATGCTACGCTTTGAGCGGGCTTCCTCCCATGCCTCTGCACATCCACGCACGCTCCCCTGCCTCAAATCAGCCGTCCTGACAAGACTTCTGTAGAAGTGGCACCAACATGGACTGCTGCCTGGTATGATACTGCCAGCTCCCCCGAAGAGACTTTGCCGATCTGCTCATGTCAGGAGACACATGAGAGAGATTAGTACGCCATACAGGAGCACCTGGGCTGATTCTGCCAAGAGTTCCTGGGAGGACCTGAGGGCCTCAGGATTCCTTACAACCCTTTATCCCACACATACCTGTATTTGGTGCACATCTGTGAGCCGTTCATAGCCAGTGAAACAGAAGTCCCCATAATATTACTAGGCAAATATAAAAGGCTTCAGAAAGTTCATGGAGAAATCAGAGGCTTTTGATTCCATTTTCCCGCAAACGTTTGGAAGCCCCTTTGAACATATTGAATGTGTTGAGTGAGTTACATAGTGATTTGGAACAATGACTTTTCTAACTGGCTATGTATTTAGAGATGAGGGGAGAACATGAGCTATGTGTCCTGCATCTAACAAGTCATCTGGTATTTTGCTTGGCAGCTGGAAGGGAAGTTTGAGTCTTGAGATACAAGTCTGATCATGAATATTTTAAAGAGGAGATTAAAACTAGAATTACTCCCTCGAGATCTGTCAGTGCTGTCCATTATTTAGATGATGTTTGTTTTGTTTGGATATTGGAAGCGATATCAAGTTGCATGTATGATTTTTAAAAACTACCCCTCCCCCGAATTGAGAGTAAATGACTGATCCAGTGCCCCGCTGTCTGCAGCCCTTCACCGGCACTTCCTTGTTCTGCTGCATTCTCTTACCCTCGCACAGCCATCAAAATAACACCACTACCACCACTGATCCTTTACTACCGCCAGTTCTTTATATCTTACCTCCTTGCAGTTGATTGCCTTGTGTCTTGTTGCTTCAGATTGGAAGAGCTCCCCAGCCCTTCCTTGACTTTCATGCCTTTGAAATTGTAAAGATGCAGGTCAAATGCTTTCTAGGATGCCTTTCCATTGGAGGTGGTTTGATGTGTCCTCATAGGAGCTCCCGCTTATGTACCACGGGCAGAGCCATCACCGAAGCCATTGATCATGGATGCTCGCTCTTCTCACCAGATCCTACCACGTTGTCGGAATCCACTTGTCTCATTCTGGATGCGCTTCCACAGGCCCCTGGCTATGGAGGGGTCCTCCAGGCAGGATTCCCCACTGTGTATTACACTGTGCCTCTTGGTAGGTAGTAGGTGCCATATGTAGTCACGTATAAGCCGATCTGACTATCAAACTAGGCACTTAATGTTGCCACAAAAATTGCATTAAAAATGTGCTGCAAAACTCAGCTTATACACAAGTATATATGCTCATTTTAGGAAGCGGCACTTTGAAACTCTGATTGCCGGGGAGCAGTATATCCCTTTACTTAGGCTCTATCTGGGCTCTTGTTTCAGTTGTAGAAACGTCTTCATTATGGGCTTAATGTATCTGTGTGTGTGTGTGTGTGTGTGTGTGTGTGTGTTGTGCATTTTCTAAAGAAAAAACTTTATTTTAGAAAAACTAGATTTGCAGTCCGAGAGAAAGATGGGGCTTTCTACTCTTATAAATAGTTAACCTTAACCCTACAGGAACAGTTTCACCCTGCCCTGTGGGTCGTAGGGTCACTACGAGGCAACATCTATTTGATGGAGGTGAGTCTGGCTTGAATTTAGGAAAGCAGAAAAACACAACCCTGTATTCTTGAAAGCACCATATGTCTAATTTCCTTAGCCACACCTGCTCCTTTTCTAGAATCAGTTTCACTATTGAAAAACCAAGTTTCAGTACCTTGGGCCCAACAAGCCCATTCACCTGCAAGAAGCTGTAGGTGTAAGACCAGCCTACCTTAGGTGACCAGCATCTATCTTGCCACCCTTCCCAAATCCATGTTGTAACAATCACTTGCTGCAGGTTTGGCCTAGAGCTTCACACGTAGACAGGTGACATGCTTCAAAGAAAATTCCACATAAGACCTAAGAAAATCTAAGAAACATTCTACTTAGTTTGGTTCAAGTCTTCATGGACTTTGCCTTTAGGGTGTCAGTCAGACACCAGGCTCTCGTGTGCTGGAGGGAAGAGGCCCATGTTGACTTTCACCTGAGCCACGTTGTTTGGGTGCTCTCTGGGAGAATCCAGTGCGTGACATCATCTCGAACCAGCCCAAGCCATTTGGGCTGGATCTGTGGGTTGCTCGTTTCTCTGGGAAACTGAATCTGGGTCTCCTTTTTAAAAAATCATTTTATTGGGGGCTTGTACAACTCTTAATCACAATCCTTACATATGTCCATTGCGTCAAGCTCATTTGCACATATGTCGCCATCGTCATTGGCAAAACATTTGCTTTCTTCTTGAGCCCTTGATCTCAGCCCCTCCTGGGTCTCTTCTTCCAGCCTTACACTTGGGGGTTCCTGTCTTGAGCTGAGCTATGATACCCATGGCCGTTTATGTATCTTTTCCCAATTGAGACAAGAGAATGGAAGACTGGCAGAACTAGAATAAACACTTTACTTCAGAGCTAATTTTCAAGATGTGAAAAATGGATCCTAATTTCTTTAACCTGGAATGTGTCTCGTGTATCGTTTTATTCTAATTGAGGGGTGGAAGGCCCAATCATTAAAAAAATTATTTTTCAGGTGGGTGCAATGGAGGAATGCGCTGATTTGTAGAACATTCCATAGACCTCCCTAAGACACAAGTAGAAACTGTGCAGAACAGATCGTCTTCATAATGGGGAGGGGTTGGGGGCTCTGGAACGGAGAGACAGATTGTGTTCACTTTACCACTGCAAAGATGTCATAGGAAAATGCCCAAAGTATGATAAATGCTGATGTACCATTACTGAATTAATGCATGATCTGTGAGGAACTTGCCAGAAACCAAATGAGTGGCATATGTTCGAGTCCAGGTCTTTCACCGAATAGAAACACAAGCATTCTGCCTGTGCTCCTTTAGGAAGAGTTTTTTTAAAAAAAAAACTCATTTTAATGGGCTCCTTTGAAGCCAGATTTCTGTTCTGTTTTGCACAAAAATAACCAACTTAAGTAACTTGTGGTGAGACGCGGGTGGCACAATAGGTGAAGTGCTAGACTGCAAACCAAAAGTCTGGCAGTTCAAGTACACCAGCCACTCTGCACCTGCTTCCCTACAAACTGCTGCCTTAGAATCCCTGCGGGATGGGACAGCTCCTCTTGGCCCCAGAGGGCCCCTGGGAGTTGGAATCCCCCGTGGCAGTGGGATTTGTGCAGCTCTTGTGCATCCTTTTAGTGTAGGCCAAAAGACGAGGCCCTGCCTGGGCACAGAGCCTTGCTTGCTGTCTCGTAAATGCTGAATTTGCCATAGCGGTGCACTGTGCATATCGATGTGTAACCTGCTGGTGTGGATTACTCCTGCAGAGAGAAGGAGCAAGAAAGGGAAGAACAGTTAATGGAAGACAAGAAAAGGAAGAAAGAGGATAAAAAGAAAAAAGAAGCCACTCAGAAGGTGGGTTTTATCTGTTAAGCCTTTGTTTGCATCTACCGGGCATCAAGAGTGGGTGGCCTCCGACCTGGAGGTCTGGCCTTTCAGGAGCGCTACTTATGGCAGCTGTTGTTTGGTGCTCAAGTGAGCCCTTTCCGACACATAGCAGCAACCCTGTGTACAGAGATGGAAACACTGCCTCCTCCTGCACCACCCTCAATGTGGTGTGTGTGTTTGGGTCCATGGTTGCAGCCCCTGTGCCAGTCCATCGCCTTGAGGCCTTCCTCTTTTTGCTGCCCCTCCACTTGACCAAGCATGGTGTCCTTCTTCAGGGACTCGTCTCTCCTGACCACACGTCCAAAGTACGGAAGATGAAGTCCTGCCATCCTTGTCTCTAAGGAGCATGCTGGCTGTACTTCTTCCAAGACAGATCCGTGTGTTCTTTTAGTAGTGCATGGTACTTTCAGTATTCTTTGCCAACACCATAGTTCAAATGCATCCATTTTTCTTTGGTCTTCCCCAGTTAATGCCCAACTGGAAGCAGTGGTTAATTTTTAAAGTTTTAAATTGCAAAGTGGAAGAAAGTTAACAGCAGACTTTAAGTGAACAAGGGTGAACAGTTTTGAGTCAAGTGACTTCCCTTCCCAAGGACTCCACGCTCACTGATTTGCCCCATCATTTGACCTCCACCTCCCAACGCTGCAACCAGGCTGGAATGAGCTCTGCTGTCTTTCTGGAGCTTCTGCATCCTGGTCCCCAAGATGAGTCTGCCTGAGGCAAAGGTCTCTTTCGTAATTCCTGAAGGTAGTCCCATTCAAAGGGCTTCAAAGACTGCAGCCTCACCTCAAGGTTGCCCTGTTTTTATGGGATTTGCCTGGAAAGGAAGGAAAGATACTGAAAGAGAAAGGACAGAGAACCACCAACTTTGACAGAAGGTATTAGCTAAAGAGTGTGTGTGTGTGTGTGTGTGTGTGTGTGTGTGTGTGTGAGATTTGTCCAGAGCAGACAGTGGTTAGAGGGCGCCGCCCCCCCCCACTCCCCCTCAGAACAGGTCCCTCTACCTCTGATCTCACGTGTTCTCCCACCTCCCCATGCTGGTTGGACAGGGCTGCTGTGGGGCTCCCTTGGGAGACCAGGCAGTTTGACTCCTGTATGCTACTCCCCACAGCACTTGGGAAATAGGGCCTGGCTGGGAGGCAGCCTTGTCAGGATGCTAGATGACAGCATCATCATTTAGAGAGGTGGGATTGGTTAAGTTCGAGGAAACACTAGATTCAGAATAGAATCCAGACAGTGAATGGACCGTGAGTCAGCGCAAGGTAAAGGAAACACCACAGGTACTTCCAGCTTGATCGAAAAGTTTCTCGTAATCCGGCTTTCTAAGTTATTGAAATAAATCATTTATGAGCACCAGCTTATTTTTTTTTTAATCCTGCAAGTATTTTCTGAATTAGATTGCATACAACCCTACCATGTTTAACATATGAAATGTAATTTTACCTTTCTTCCTGCCTTAATTAAAAGGAACATTCATTACTGCGTGGTGTTCTAATAGACTGCTGTGCTCTTTAAGATCTTGTCTGCTTTTAATTGTGTTTCTGTTGCTATTAATAGTGGTGTGCTCGCAGGCACATCTCCCTAATACCAGAGTCTGGGCTTCTAATGTGTTGTTTCTCATCTGCTACCTGAGCTTGTTAGAGCGCTCAGAAATGACAGTAAGGAGTCGGAGTAAAGAAATCAAGTCACAGCTGCGAGGCTGCTTTGTATATCCTCCAGGGGACGCCACCGTCTTCTCTGTCACTGAGGCTGTAGGCCCGCCATTTGTGGGGCGTGCTTGGCCCTTGGCCCTGGCCCCTTGATCTGCACATACTGACCCCTCCAGGGTGAGTGAGTGTGGGTGAGCCTTGGTGAAGCCTTTCACCCATGAAATTCAGATCAAGCTTGGATGTTGCCTCTGCTGGATATGGATTGTTAATAAACTGGGCTCCAGCGACTCAAGCACAGGCCTTTGACAAGAAAGTGACGGCAAGAGCGGTTCTTTTAGACAAGCCACACTTTGTCGTCATTCTTAACACATAAAACGGTGTCTTCTTTAAATGAAAATCGTCACTATATGGAAGTGGTCCAACTACCCACTTAAGAAGATTCTTGGGAAAATGGGATTGCAAGAGAAGGTGCTATCTCCCAGCACTTTTTGGCCAGATCTCGGTGAACATCTAAGCATTATGGGAGAAAAGGGAAAGAAGGTGGTGGCTATGTTCTAGAGCAGTGGTTCTCCGTCTTCCTAAGGCCGCAACCCTTAAACAGCTTATATTGTGGTGATCCCCCCCCCCCCCTGCTCTATAACTGTCGTTTTGCTACGGTGATGACCCCCAAAGGAGGGAACCCACAGGTTGGGAACCGCTGTTCTAGAGTGAGTTGGCCTGTTTATGTTGAGAATGTTGCTTATGGGGCTGTACAGTGTCCCCACTGTGTGTGCTAGGTCGGTTGGCATGAAGAATTGGTCTAAAAGTGACAGCAAAGAGGAAAATCACCCTCCATAGAAAAGCCAAGTGGTTTAATAGGAACAGTGAAAACTCGGGGGTGGTTTTGCTCCGAAATATTCTAGACTGCTGAGGCATGGTCTGGCAGACACAGGCACAACACGTGGCCTCTGATAGTGTTTTCTGATACAGGGACCATTGTATAACTTCAGAATTAAATTTTGACTGAGCCGTAGCAAGGAGAGAGTACAGAGCTTACCACGTGGTTGTCTTCAGGGTTTTCAGCCTTATTGTAGACCACGTGTCAGTGAGGAGGCATAAAACGTGCTGTCCTGCAGAGAAAGTGCCAGAAGCTCTATTGTGCAGCCATTCAACCAGTCCGTTTGTGGAAGATCTTCTCAGTGCCGCATACCCAGTCGCTCGGTCACCCTCTCTTTGTGCCTCTGTTCCCTCTTGGAGGGTGAGTTTCGTGAGGTTTTAGATCATCCGTTAGGTGAGGGGGCCAGATCCGGTGCATTGCATGTTTTCAGGAAAAGTTTGAGGAAGGAATAAATGACCAGGGATGAATGATGGGAACATACTTTTCTGAAAGAATTGACTTTTATCTAAAGCTTAAATAGATCTCCACATTACGCATGAGCTCTCCAGTGTATTGGGTAGCTGTGGCTGTGTGCTCCTCTGGAGTCCGCAGTGGCAGCACTGTCCGATTTCCACTGAGGAGAAAGGCGTCAAAAGCTGGGTTCCATTCACCCAAGGAGCCTTGTTTAGGGTTGGCAGCTTGCTCGGTTCCCTGGCTGGGGGACAGAGCTTTTTTTTCCCTTCTTTTTTTTGGTGGGGGGGCATCAGTGCCCTCTGGTGGGAGTGGGAGGCCCAGCCTTACTCCTGGAGAGCTGCTGCTGGATTTGAACCGCCAGCCCAGTGGGCCACAGTCCCGCACTCAACCTCACTACACCACCGGGGCTCAGCCCTTAAGGACAGAGCTTTTAATGTATCCAACACATCGGACATTGTTTGGGTTCGCAGCTTACAGCTGAGGAAGTCATGGGCGTCCTGTCCTGCTTTGCTGAACCTCCAGAATAGCATTCTTAAGAAATCTTTGCCTAAAGGCCTTCGTCTGTAGATACAAACCCATTCTTTCTTGGACAAGTGGGGTCATGGAAAAATTATAAAATGTTTTACAGCTGAGTTAGGATCTGCAACAATGAGTACCAGAAAGTATTTCATTCGTTGTAAGCATTTATCCGACACAGAGACAACACCGGGTTAGCTATCCCTGTAACGCATGCACTTAAGGAACACTCCAGGAGGTCGGAGTCAGTGACTGACAAGCTCAGTAGGACTACCAGCCACAACCACAGCCCGTCTCTAGATGGACTGTCACAGTACAGAAATAAGACAACTGATATCAATTGTATGGAAGGATCAATAGTTGGGAAAACGTGGCCCATCCTCTGAAGCGTGACAGTAGCACGACCGGAATGCCAGTGCCTTTTCTTTGGGTGGTTTCCATACGCATGACCTTCTGTGGCTTTGTTTTATATGACTGAGTGTGTATAACTTGGTACTCTCCTCCGCTCCCCCCAACCCTTTTTTAAAAATCAAAAGCAGATTTTCATGTGGCCCCTATTCATCATGTCCATTCCCTCTCAAATCCCATTGTGGTTGTCTCCCCCTGTGCAACCTTTTAGGTTAATTGCCTCCATAGATACACATTACTATATAAAGAGCCACTAGTAACAAAGCAGTGTTTGTTCAGAATTGAGACCTTTCCACTTTGTTTCTGTACGGCAGTCTTCTTTTTATAAACATTGATAAAAAACAGTAAAGGTTTATTGAACATTGACAGGCTATCTGATTTAATCTGCATAGCCATCCTTTACTGGGAGTTAATATTGTCATTGCCACTCAACAGGTCAAGAGAAAACAGATCAGACAGGCAGACAAGCAGGAAGAAGCCGATTCTGTTTGGGTTTGGAGTCCTGTTCTCTGGCCGTGACCTTGTCTTGCCCCTCATGATGCTGCCCTTCTCCGCACCTCTGTGCCAAGCCTCAAGCCTTGTTACTTTCTAGAGTGGAGAGCTTGTGTTTGAGTCTGTACTCATCCGGGCCTCTTTTTCCCTCTGCTTGACTTCACTTCAGGGCCAAATCCATTTGCTCTTCTCCAGCCGCAGCCATCGAGATGGCATCCAGCATTCCCAGTACAGGGACCTCGTGATTGAATGAGAGCGGAATGCTTTCTGTTTCATGTTTTGGACCCTTCCAATTGCAGGTAGTAGCTGGTGGCCATTGTCTTCAGATGGATACCTGACAGTGTTTGAACTGTACTTGAGTTGTCAAAGTCAAGGTAATCTTACAGTACTGAAATGGAAAACCATTCTCATTTACTTACATTTCCTCATTTTATTTTGCAGGTCACGGAACAAAAAACCAAAGGTAAGCGGCTTGCTTGCTTTCTTTCATTTTAGGAGTGTTTAGAATCGCTGGTGTTTCGCTTTCACAGCGCTGCTGACTCAGCCTCCATCCAGTCCACTGGGAAAGGGAGGGTGGGTGTGGAGTAATTAGGATCGGACGTTTGCCTTCACTGAGAGCAGTAACAACAAATTGGAAGTACTTACAGTTGACCTGAAATTTGTTAGGCGGTAAAGGAATTAGACAAAATAATCCCTCGGTTGGCGAGTATGTAGGTCATGATTTTGAATTGAATTTGTCCGAAACGTATCTTAAAACAAGAAACGTCAAGCCTGAGCTGGCTTGTGGCTGGGGAATAGCAGTAGGTTGCCAATCTTTTTGATCCTTGACATTGAGTCTGAAAATGGAACATTGCACTAGACTGGTCTTTCTACCTTCTGAACTTGGAGTGTCCTTTTAAAAAAGATATTAAGCTTTGAGTAGGTTAGTGCTGTTACACAAGAGATGTGCTATAAGCAGAAGCAGACTCCCTGGAGTCACTCTCAACTCACTGGCCTTCGTCTGTTTGAGGTCTTTTTCTCCTGTCTTACTGATGTTGCATTGTCTGGTGAGGATCGTGCTTTCAGTCGATTCCTTATAAGAATTGTAGATAGATAGATAGATAGATAGATAGATAGATAGATAGATAGATAGATAGATAGATAGATAGATAATAGATAGATAGATAGATAGATAGATAGATAGATAGATAGATAGATAGATAGATAATAAAAAGAATTGGAAAGTAGCTGAGCCCCGGTGGCCTAAGTGGTTGAGTGTGGGACTGCAGCCCGCGGGCTTGGCGGTTCAAATCCAGCGGTGGCTCTCAGGAGCAGCACTGAGTAGCGCCCACAACCACCAGAGGCAGTGATCCCCCCCCCCCAAGAATTGGAGAGTTAATGAGCCGTGAGCTAGCGCCTATTCTTGCCTACCTAAATACGAGATTCTCAACTAGGGATGCAGGGTACTCTTGTGTAGACTTGTCAGAACACACAAAAGCCTGCTCCTCTTCTCAAACTTCTCATAGTACAGGCATACAAGGAAAGTTCTTGGGAAGCTGAAACCTTTTCTTCACACTTCCTGACGTTTACAACAGCTCCACAGATGACCCGGTTCCTCGGTGCTTCTGTGAGAACGGCTGCCTTGGCTGTAGAGACTCTGATGTAACTGTGATAGCGTGGAGGAAGAAAAGGGTGAAAGACAGATCCTTAACAGGGGGGGGACCTTCTAATTACTCTTCGTTATTTTTTTTTCGGGGGGGGGGGGTGGCCTACCAAGCCATGGCCATGAACGATGGAAGTTTAATAAAACCAGTGTTGTTCCTTAGGAAACATGCTTATATATGCAGCAGCTGTTCAGGCGATGAGATATTACTGTGATATCTTTGTAATTAAAAGGCATTTCAAAGGAAAATATCATCTGGGACCTTGTAGTGATTTATCAAACAAACTGAGAGGAGCCATTATTAGTTGAAATTATCTTCATCCGTTAGAGGAAAAATAGTCTTCTCCGAGTGGGCATCCAGCCAATATCTATCTAGCCAATAAGTAGGCTTTATTTTGGAAGTGCCTTTGGAAATCACTGGTTTGGAACAGAAATTAACTTTGACCATAGGAACAGTGTTATTCATAGTGGTGCCATGGACATATTTTCTAACCCAGCATACTGTCCAGGAAAGGATTTGGGCACATTAGTATTTATATTTATAGGGCTTTTTGATGATTTATGGGGACAGCAGATGAGAAAGTTGGCATTTTCCTGGAAAATCCAACCTCTGTGGTTGCTGGAACATGGTGGTTGGGCTCTTCGGTTGGCAACAAATCTACTTCTCGCGAAGCCAAGGGCTGGTTGTTCTGTAGAAGGAGCTGCTCTGTACTCTAGATGGCAAGTAGTGTTGCTATTGGAAAACTGAAGTTCCACTAAGCATGCTTTCTCAGTCTGAGGGAGAGTTGGTTTTTTTCCCCCCCGGGAGCGTGGGTGTTGGTACCAAATCCATTCTGAGGAACAAATTTCTCTTTCTTATGCCAACATCTTAAAAAGGGCCAACTGTCTTTCATATTCAGTGCAGAATTTTGCCTCCAGTTGACATCTTTTTAATCTCAACCATAGACTAGAATACAACTTAATGTTTCCACATCCTTCCTAATCAAACAGATAAAGTAAAATAATTCCTTAAAATTGTTGTTGAGAATCTATACCCAGCAAAACATCCATCAGTTCAGTCATGTCTCTGTCCTATTCTAGTCATGTCTTAATCTAGGGGTTCTCTCTCTCTTTCTCCCTCTTTCCTCCCCCTTCCCCCCCATTCGTCCCCTTTAATATAAACCCACTACCTTCCAAAGTTCCAATCTCAGAGGTGTTGTAACCTTTTACCCCTATAAATAATTCTTTTTATTTGGGGGGGGGGGGGGGAGGGGGCATCACTGCTCTCCGGCGGTGGGAGTAGAAGGCCCAGCCCCACTGCTGGAATTGAACCTCCGTCCCAGTGGACCGCATTCCCACGCACAACCACTACACCACCGGGGCTCAGCCCACTATAAATAATTCTTAAAAGAGCACAAGGCCTGAAGTACAGACAACAGGGGAGTGGGTGAGGGGAGACATCAAACAGTGTACGATATGACAAAATAATAATTTATAAATTATCAAGGGTTCATGGGGAGGGGGAGCAAGGAGGGAGGAGAAATATGAGGAGCTAATACCAAGGGCTTAAGTAGAAAGAAAATGTTTAGAAAATGATCATAGCAACAAATGTACAAACGTGCTTTGCATGCAATAGATGTATGTATTGATTGTGATAAGAGTTGTATGATCCCCCAATAAAATGATTTTTAAAAAGAGCACAAGGTACCTAAAGCAGGCAAATTTTTATTAATGATGCAGCCTGGTTATTCTTTGGGGGGTTTTCCCCCAATAATTTTATTGGGGGGCTCTGACAGCTCTTACAACGTTCAGTATATCATTTATTTAAACTTTTTTTTAAAAAACTTTTTTTATTAGGCATCACTGCCCTCTGGTGGTGGGAGTAGGAGGTCCAGCCTTGGCTCCTGGGAGCTGGAATTGAACCTCCAACCCAGTGGGCCGCAGTCCCGTGCACAACCAATATGCCACCGGGGCTCAGCCCAATATATCATTTATATCAAACATATTTGTACATATATTGCCATATTCATTTCCACTTGAGCCCTTCGTATAAGCTCCTCTTTCCCTTCCCCTCACCCCGCCCCCCCCTTTTTAAGAATCATTTTATTGGGGGCTCATACAAACCATACATACATCAATTGTATGCAGGCCACATTTGCACACTTGTTGCCATCATCACTCTCAAAACATCCTCCCTCCACTTAGGCCCCCAGTACCAACTCCCCCTATCTGCCTACCTTCCCCCCATCCCCCATGAACCCTTAATAATTTACAAATTGTTACTACTTTTTCATATTGTACACTGCCCAATGTATCCCTTCATCCAATTCCCTGTTGTCCATGCCCCAGAGAGGAAGTTATATGTAGATCCCTGAAATTGGTTCCCCCTTTCTATTTCACCATCCCTCCACCTCCCAGTATCACCACTCCCACTGTTAGTCCTGACGGATCATCTATCCTAAATTCCTCATGTTTCTGACTCCAGTGTACATCCCTTGGTCTAGCTGGATTTGTCTGGTAGAACTGGGATCATGATAGTAGGTGGGAGGAAGCATTTGAGAACTAGAGGAAAGTTGCATATTTCATTGTCACTACACTGCACCTTAACTGGCTCATCTTCTCCCTGCAACCCCTCTGTAAGAGGATGTCTTCACCTATTCATGGGCTTTGGGTCCCCAGTCTGTTCTCCTATTCTTTGGTCTTTAAGATTTTAGGGCATAGTGTTGGTTTAAGATTTTGAGATGTTATCCTCAGGGCAGTAGTTTTCAGGGGTACATTCAAGTGCTCCAGAGAGTCTTGGAGTCCACAGGAATTTGAAATTTTGTACTATATTTGAAATATCTCTTACTTTTTTCTTCTTTTGGGGGAGGGCATCACTGCCCTCTGGTGGTCGTGGTGGCTGCTCCTAAGAGCTGCCGCTGGATTTGAACCGCCAAGCCCACAGGCCGCAGTCCCACACTCAACCACTTACGCTACTGGGGCTCAGCCCCGAAGTATCTCTTACTTTTGATCCTGATTCTTTTTTTTTTTTTTTAATTTTTTTTTTTCAAACCCATATCGAGGACTGACTTTCAGTAGATCGCAGTGAGGGAGCTGCTCTGCTATGGACAAAACCCCGACCCAGAAGCAGGTCGTCTACGAATGGTTTAGCACCAGGCTCCCCACGAACGTGCGGTGGATCCTGATTCTTGTATGAAATCTTGGACCAAAATGTTTAATCATGGTAGTTGAGCACAATCCAGTTCTTCCAGTCTCCTGGACACTAATTAACCACACATTCCATATCCTCCGATTCTAGATTCTTCTACCTTTTTTGATCCAGGCAAATAGAGACCAGTTGCTATGTCTTGGAAGACCATTTAAAGTTTTGCAGTGAGCTCGCAGGCCAAATCAAAGCTGTAAGGACACTATTGAGTCCGTTGACTAAGATGTCCCTTAAAAACAATGACCCTTAAACCTCCAAGCCACAGAACCCAGTCACTTAAGGTTTGGGCTTGCATGTAAGTGCAAGCAGTCTTGACAAGCTCTTCTGTTTGATGTTTTGTTTTGTTATGTTTTTTTTCAGAGTGGTCCTTGTTGTGTGTGTGTGTGTGTTTACATACATACATACATACATACATATATGTCACAGTGTTTGCTGGTTCACTTTTTTCACAGCTGTACAAATACTGACAGCAGTTACAATAATGGGCTGTGCAATCGTGCACTCAATCAGTGTGCTTTTCCCCTTACCCTGACCCCCTCTCACCTGCCCCTGGTAACCACAGACTTTGGACTTTAGACATTTGTCTTTTCCTGTCTTCTATATAAGCGAGGTCACATAAAGTAAAAGTATCATAAAATGAGCTGAGAACCAATTTAGACTCTCTTAAGACATGTCATTGTTTGCACCAGGGAGCAGAGCGGAAATAAAACCAAAATGGACCCTGGAGTATCCTAGGCTCTTAAAGGGAGGCTCAGACCTTTCTTGTCTTGTGTCCAGTTTTAAAGCCACATATTTGTCCCCACATATTTGGGATTCTAATCCTTCTCCTCCATCTGCCCCCTCTGCTGAACTTGCTGGTTCCTGTTGTACTTCTAAAGATATAGCCTTCCTGAGGAAGTTCCTTTTAACTTGGAATCGACCCCTTTCCCCCAAACAAACCCCGTAAGAAAAAAAGGAAAGACTGCTGATGCCAACTCGCTGGTTGTACAGAGGACTCAAGTGAGATTTTCCCAGATTTCAGTGAGAAAGTAGATTTCTTTTATGTCTTTGCTTTTAAAAAGGCGGTGAGATTTCTAGAGAGAAAAACCAAGCAGGACTTTCAAGTGGGGGCTTGTGAAGACCTGGGCCTGCTGCCGGCCGGCAGCTTATGAAAGGGAAATGTGTCCCTCTGTCGGGTCTTAGGATCAGAATGGAAAGGGAGGGCCAGGTGCGCGGGGATGAAGAGTAAATCAGTGCAAGACTACAGTGGGGGGATTGGAAGGAGCAACCTAGCTGTGTTAAAAAGACGTGGGGGTAGTGACTGGCATCCTCGGAATCGGTGACAAGACCAAACCCTCTGCCACTGAGTCCACTCGGACTCATGGTGAGAGAGGGAGCCCTCGGGGTTTAGAGTGTCTGACTTGGTGGCTAGCAGTGCAGTGCTGGCATGGGAAGTCCGCAGGATGACGTCGGTGTCTTCAGAGCACGTGTGACTTGAAGCTGCAGTAAGAGAAAGTGAGTGGGGAGGGGATTTTGCCGTTCCTGCAGCAGGCATGACACTACCGGATGGGAGCAGAGGTCACCTTCCACAGTCTCTGCAGGGATGGGTCAGATGAGTCGAGGAATCAAACCGAGACCTTTCTGGAAAGGATAAAAAGTGGGAGGTGTTTGACCTGTTGAAGAGATGCCCCAGAGCACAGGTAATTGTGTTCACGTCTGGAGCCTGACGCCAGACAGAGCCTCAGGAAAACAGTCACTGTGTGTGTGTTGGCAATGAGACTTGTTCTGGCCACAAGAGGGCCACCATTGAGCAAGAAGAACTGGGAAAAGCTAAATTTTTCAAGTAAAATGTTGTTAACACAACAATTTAGAACCTTGGCCCTTTGTCCTACCCCTCCCAAGTTGATAATTTGCAAGCTAAACTCCTTAAAACACCCTCACACCTGTGTTTGCAGGCACTGTCGTGGGGCTCCACTTGCTGAGTGGTGGAACACCTGCAGCAATTCTCAGCCTGTGGGTCATGACCCCTTTGGGGGTTGAACGACCATTTCACAGGGGTCGCCTAAGACCGTGGGAAAGCACATAAATAGTTCATAAGATATGATTACATACTGTTTTGTGATTAATCACTACGCTTTGTTTATGTTAAATTTCTAACAGAGAAAATACATCCTGCATAGCAGATAACTACTTGACGATTCATAACAGTAGCAAAATGACAGTGATAAATAAAGTAGCAACGAAAATCATTTGATGGTTGGGGGGATTCACCACCACATGGAACTGTATGACAGGGTCGTGGCATGAGGAAGGGTAGAGAACCACTGCTGTATCCTATCCAGTGAGGTCTGTGGAGACTTGTGCCTCCCAAGAGTGGACATGCCTGGAGGGGAGACAGCGAGGACTGGAGGCTGCTTGTAAGCGGTGTGGGTGGAGAGGAGGGGCTAGACTGGAGAGAGTCTTTGATGCCATACAACTTCATGTGGCTGGGATGATAGTGTGTGAGGGAAAGGGTGGCGTGTGACATGTCAGATACCTTCCATATTCCAGACAGGAGTAGCTACCTGGGTGATGATGTCATTCTTTAAGTGAGGAAATCGAACTGGGGCTTGCTGAGGAGCAAGCTTGAGGTGAGGGACAGAGTGAGGGAAGTCAGGGTTGGATATGTGACTGAATGAAAAATTTGAGCCAAAATGATAGTCAGGGGCTGAGCCCCGGTGGCGTAGTGGTTGTGCGCGGGACTGCGGCCCACTGGGTTGGAGGTTCAATTCTAGCTCCCAGGAGCAAAGGCTGGACCTCCTACTCCCCCACCAGAGGGCAGTGATGCCTAAAAAAAAAATGATAGGGCCTGGAAATTAAGCCCCTCAAGTATCTGAAGTATGTGAACAGAGAATAGTCAACCAAAAAACAGCGATGTCAGGCCACATTCACCTGCTGTTCCTGCAACTCTGAGAACAGGGCTCGGCAGCAGCAGGATAGGCAGCTGCATGAGCCCTAACCCGCACCTCCTTTTGTATACCCATGAACTAAGAGTACTTTGCACACTTTTAAATGGTTAGGGGGACAAATGAGGAACAGGATTTCATGGCATACAGACGTGATAGGAGCTTCTTTGTATATCAGTGTTCCCAGGGAAAGTTTCATTGGAAAACACCTGCATTCATTCATTTGCAAACCACCTACCTGCTTTTGTGCCCTACAAGTGATTACAATAACAACCAAATGACCCCTAAAAAGCCTAGTGTGTTTACTCTGTGGCCCCATTTAGAGATAGTCTGGTCATCCTGGTTTAAGACTGTGAGAAACCCCCAAAGAAAAGGGAGGTAGGAAGAGCTAACTCGGAGAGGGCCTCATGTGACCCACAAGGGAGAAGAAAAGGCCCAGCCAGGTGCATCCGGCTGGCTGTGGGGTCCCTGGGGGCATCACAAGGAGAGGAGCTTTTAGTGAGATGTTCAGGACTAACAGCGGCTGGCTGCATTGAAGGGCAAGTGAAGGGTAAGGACATGGAGATGCTGCACAGACACGCACACTCACAGCGTGTCATTGGACCTTGAGATCATTTGTTGTGCATGAGAACTGGCTGTCCCTCGACCATGAGCCATTCCAAGACATCTTCAGGCCAAAGTGATGGCTTTTCTGGGGCTGGTATAAGGGCTCCCAGCGTTGTAAGGCATTCATTAAATGTTTGGGCTGCTAACTCTTAAGATTGACAGGTTGAATCCACTCGATGGGAGAAAGCTGTGGCACTGCTCCTGGAAAGATGACAGCTTTGAGTGACCCCATAAGAGCAGCTCCATCGTCTAGTCCCAGAGGGAAACTGGCCATGCAACCCTGTCTGTTTTATGGCCACGACTTTTAGAGTGTGCTGTGGTTATTTTCTTAGGTTTGCATCGGGTGAAACCCACTGCCAATGAGGTGCAGAGCAGCCGACGGATTTGAATCTCTGTTCTCTCTGCTCACAGCAGAGCACTTTAACCATTGCAACACCAGGGCTCCTGTCCTCGAGGTAGACATCAGTCCAGTGTGAGGCAGAGGCTCCTGCTTGCCTAGTTAAAACCAAAGAGGCTCCTAATTTTCCAGAGCTTTCTTTTGACCTGGCTCCACGTAAGATTTATTTTTTCCAGTTTCACGCTGATTTAAAGTGGTACGGTTAAAGGAGCCAGCATAAGTTGCCAAGAAATTTAGTTTGTATGGGTCCGGTGAATATGGAGGGGGGGGGGGGGAGCGCGCGGGCATCACTGCCCTCTGGTGGGAGTGGGAGGCCCAGCCTTGCTCCTGGAGAGCTACTGCTGGATTTGAACTGCCAAGCCCGTGGGCCATAGTCCCGCACTCAACCTCTATGCCACCGGGACTCAGCCCCCTGGTGAATATTTTTTATGGGAAAAAGTATCCTTAAAGTTTTTCCAGAAATACTACTGGATGTTCAAAGTGAACAGCAAGAGAATGGTGTTAGAAACAGGACCATTCACCTGCCTCAGTCATTCCCAGGAGTAAGTGGAAAGCTATTAGGAGGTCAAGTACCGAGCACCTTCTGCAGTGTCACGTGTCATCGTGTCCCTGCCACCCCCAGCCCCTCCTTTTGCTCCAAGTAGTTCACCCTTAGGAAGATTTGACCATGTCTCCTTCAGCTGCCATGCTGTGCCCTTCTAGGACGTGCCAGGCTCCACACGGAGTATGCCACCTTGAGTGTGGATGTGTGGGGTCGGGCCTCCTACCTCACCAACAGCATTGCTCCTTCAGACCGAGTCTAGAACAGCCATTCTCAACCTTCCTGACACCGCGACCCACTAATCATGTTGTGGTGATCCCCCAACCATAAAATGATTCTCGGGGCTGAGCCCCGGTGGCGTAGTGGTTGTGCGCGGGACTGCGGCCCACTGGGACGGAGGTTCAAGTCCAGCAGTGGGGTTGGGCCTCCTACTCCCACCGCCAGAGAGCAGTGATGCCCCCCCCCAACAAACAAACAAACAAACAAACATGATTCTCCTTGCTACTTCATCACTGCCACTTTGCTACTGTTACGAACCATCATGTAAATATCTGATATGCAGGATTTATTAGGCAACTCCTGTGAAAGGGTCTTTCGAGACCCCCAAAGGTTGAGAACTGCTGCTCTAGAATGTGGAGTAGCCTATAAATGCAGACGATTCCTGGAATGCAGAGTGGCGCAATACAGAAAAAATAGAATAAGAGGTTATCCAAGTCCTGAAACACTGCCCTACTGACCAACACGTGTCCTGCTGGCTTCTTTCTGATTCTGGCCTGGGGTCTCCAGAGACAGAGCACCTTGCCCAAGTGAGGTGCCCCTGCTTATAAAGCCAATATTTGTCGTCCGTCATGCCGTATGTAAGGGTGGGGAAATATTCTGATGAGTTTCACAAGAACCCTGCACTCTAACAAGGAGTGCTGGTGGTACAGTGGGCCAAGCATTGGGCTGCTAACCCCTCACTAGCCACCCTGCAGGAGAAGGCCGAGGCTTGGTCTTGGAACTCTGCAGAGCAGTCCTCTGTCCTGTGGGGCCACCATGAGTCAGAAATGCACAACGGTACAATGGGAAGCTTTACCAGGTCTCTCTCATTCAACCAGTGTTGGGACAGCTGTAAAATCAGTGGGCTGGTTTTCAGACCTTTGTAGGTTACCAATATTGTGTTGCAGGCCTTCCTGTTGCTATACTATATTCTTTATTTTTTTACATTTTCATTGGCACCAAATCCACATACCATGCATTTCAGTAGTTATATCAAGAATAATTGTACAATCACTACCATAATCAATTTTAGAACATCCTCTCCCCACTTAAATCCTCTTTAAAAATCTATGTTCTATTTCTTTTAGGGGAAATGAGGTGGATAGCTGACCTGGTTAGTTTAAAGTGAAGATTCTAGGTCTTTAATATTAAGGACAGACTCATAGAAGCATAGCTACTTCAACCCTAAAACCAGTTGGGAAGAATCTCAGCTCATTTAGCTGCATTAGGGAGGGAGAAAAGGAATGGAGGAGACTAGCAGGAGGCTTCAGAAAATTTGTGAGAAAATTCCAGTGCATTTTAATTCCAGTTTCTCATGAACGCCTGGGAACACCTCCCACCCCTACCCCGGTATCCTCAGTTCCTTTTCCTCTTAATCGTGGAATCCTGTGGACACCGGAAAGAAGGCATTAAATGATTAGTCTCCATATGCTCTGTGACCACTTATGTATCTGCAGATGGAGGTCAGCACAGAGTATCAAACTAATATTAGGTGATGGCTAATTGATTTCCTTAGTCCCTCGTTTATGCTGGTTTGTTGTGGGACCTTGGGTGGAACGAGGGGCCGTCCCTCTTAGGTGGTAACAGTTAGCTAGTATCCATGCTGGGATCGATTGGACCCTCTGATTTATGAGAACACGTCTTGCCTCATAAAAGGACCGGTTCGATGAGTGTAGTCTTGGCCCAGTATCATTGCTGGCATGTGAAACAGTCCTGCCACTGGCCCTCCCAGGCCTCTGGATGGTGACCCTCCAATTCATCAGAATTATCAGGCTCTGGCACTTTGCTGTCATTCTCCCAGCCACTTATGGCCACCTGGATTTTTATGGTAACTATAGGAGGGGACTGAGTTCTCCTGCAGGCTGCGAAGAGGGAGCTCTGGAAACATCTCGCAAGGTGTAACTGAGTTGTCCCATCTATTTCTAGACTTTTATTTGCCATTGGAGAAATTTATCTGAAGTAGTAGGGAAAGTACATTATTATTATTATTGTTATTATTATTATTAAATTTCAAATACAGAGGTAGCTTGAAAAAACAAGTCTTTGAATTCCAGGGCTATAGAACTCAACGCCACACCAAAGCCTGGCATGATTCTCCAGGCCTGCAGTGCTGAGAGGTGCTAGACCCAAGGTGAAAGTCTGGGTCTTAGAGGCACAGGCAGCCTGGGGAAGGAACAGGGGCCTGAAAATGGAACGTCCACAGACTGTGGGAAATCCGCAATCCTGACCAGAGAGGAGCCGTGTTCCAAGGGCATCAGTGGAGCCTGCATGGCCACTACTCAAGGGATTTCAGGGCGCATTTCTCAAAAGTGGATCTTTACCAAAGCAGGTCAAGGGGAGGAACTAGGGCAGGCCTTTGCCTGGCACCCACAGGTGCACTGACACCTGCTAGACAGCCCTTCAAGGAACCCAGCCTCTGGCTTCCTCATGCCCTTAGATGTGACTGTACCCCACTTACTGCCAACTTTGAATGCTTGCGGCCATTGCTCCCGGCCTCCAGCCCCTCGTCGGGAAACGGAAGATGCTCTGGGGCCTCAAAGAGCTCTCTCTCCATTGGTCTCCTGCAACTTTTCTTAAAAGCAATTCGGCATAAAAATGTGTTTGATCAAGGGGCTGAGGCCCGGTGGCGTACGTGGTTGAGTGCGGGACTGCAGCCCGCGGGCTTGGCGGTTCAAATCCAGCAGCGGCTCTCACGAGCGGCACTGAGTAGCGCCCACAACCACCAGAGGCAGTGGTGCCCCCCTCCCCCCAAAATGTGTTTGATCTCAAAGCTCTGTTTCCCACCCTCTGTCTCTTTCAGTGCCCGAAGTGACGAAACCAAGTTTAAGCCAACCAACGGCCGCCAGCCCAATTGGCAGCTCTCCATCGCCACCAGTCAATGGTGGCAACAATGCCAAAAGGGTGGCAGTGCCGAACGGACAACCGCCAAGCGCCGCCCGCTACATGCCTCGGGAGGTGCCGCCGCGATTCCGTTGCCAGCAGGACCACAAAGTGTTACTAAAACGTGGGCAGCCCCCTCCACCGTCCTGCATGCTCCTCGGGGGCGGGGCGGGGCCTCCTCCCTCCACAGCACCTGGAGCAAACCCAAACAACGCACAAGTGACAGGAGCGCTGCTGCAGAGTGAGAGTGGGACTGCACCAGGTAAGGGGCCCGCGAGGGCGCTGCCTCAGAGCCAGCCGTTTGCTTCTTTCGCCCGGGCTCTCCCTGCTAAAGCACCCGGCCTGGTCAGCGGGAGAGGATGTTGAGATCCTTCTGTAGTCGACAGAGGGCAGAGGATCCCAGTGGGCGATGTGCGGAGGCCTTTCTCGCCGAAACCCAGGCTTCCCCTCCCGGAAGTGTGTGCTGGTGGCAGGGGTGACAGAAGGCTCTGCTGTTTGCCTTCACTACATCGGGCTCCTGATTTCCGCCCCCCACCACCAAGAAGTGCTGCTTTTAAAATATCATTGTATTGGGGGCTCGGGCAGCTCTTCTCACAATGCATGCATCCATCCAGCGTGTCCCGCACAAGCGGTGAGAAGTACTGCTTCGAGCCTCCGTGATTCTAGCTGTTAGCTCCAGTCTGCGCTCAGGGCAGGACTGAAGGGGGGCTAGCAGGGGGGCTTGTTCTGGTCTCCAGGTGTCCACGTTGATGATTCCCGGGATGCGAAGCGTAGAGAGGGAATGGTTTTAGAGAGATCGGTAGTAGAATCTTGGGACAATAACAAAAGTGTATTATTAGGATATATTCCCTATCGTCTGGTGGTAGATGTTTTATATCAGTAGTTCTTCAGGGGATGTCAGTTGTATAGAGGTAAATACTGTATGTAGAAATAGGGATCATTAGCTGAGAGGTTCAACTAAATGCCCTGAGAGGTTTTATTGGGTGGATTATAAATCAGCCAAGAATTTCCAAATTTCCCCCCTTTATTTATGGACCACTTCACTTGATCTCTTAGAAAGACTTTGGAGGCCGTGTTAAATTCAGAGGTGGAACACCATGAGGAGTGGTGGTGGTGGCGGCGGAGGTTACAGATGGCTCTGTGTTGGAACATAGCATTGCCTAGAAAACACTTGTCACCGCCTCCCCTGTGGAGAGAAGCCTCACGGTGCCTCCAGCTTCATGCTGCCACAAGGAAGCTGCCGGGCCAGCCCCATAATGGGCAAGGAAGGGCCCCAGGGCCCGCCCTTCCTGACCCCTCATAACCATGTCTGAAAGGAAGTATGTGAGAGGTGGCCCCATCAGGCGTTCCTTCAGCTAAGTAGCGCTAGACCTCGAGGTAGACATTCGTCCAGTATGCGTCACAGCTTCCTGTTTACATAGCTCAAACCGAGGAGGCCCCTAAATCTCGAGAGTTGGGGGGTTGATGCTTTCTTTTGTGCGTTAACTTTTTTTCCCTCCAGTTTCAGGTTTATTTAAAACAGCGTGATTAAAGGAGCTAGCGTAGCTGCGAAGAAATGATTTCGTGAAGGCATGTCCGCTCCCCGCATACGGGGCCATGTGCTGAGACGCACCCTGAGCTTTGTCAGATGAAGTCCCTTCGGGATATGAGCTCAATTTGGATCCTGCTCCATGGGTGCTCGCTGCAGCGCTTCTCTCCCCCCCTGCCCCCCTGCCATGGGCAGTGATCATTCCCGGGATTCTCGATGGCCACAGCACCACGCTACACGCGGGCCGCTGTGTGGCTTGAAACGTTAGTACCCTGTGTGAGGGAAGGGCCCAACCAAGCGCCCAGGGGCTCAAAGGCCAGGCAGGGGAAGATGATTCTCAGGTCATGGACCCCGGAAGGAGCGTCTCCATTTGCGGATTCAGGTGCATCAAAGGCAGGGAGTGCCGCGGGGAGAAGGCCCAGGTGATAGTGACCGCTCAGTCCTCTGGGCTCTGGGCATCTTCACAGAAAGAAAGCACTAGAAGAGAGACTGGTTGGTTTCAGGTTGTGGAGAGCAGCGTCTTGACCAAACACCAGCCAGGCCAAGAAGAGTAACTTTGTTCTCGGGCACTGGGAGGCGGTTGAGTGCTTTACACAGCAGTTACATAATCAAAGGTGTGCTTTAGAAAAATTACTCCACCTCTGAGTGTTTAAAATAGATGCGAGACAGAGAGCCCATGTAGGGCGGCGTTGCCAGTGTGTCAAGATAAAAGAAAGTCCTTCTCTGTCAGTTGGAATGGCAAGGAAATAGGTTTAAGAGATGGGGTGGAGTTAGACTTGATTGTGAAACGAAAGAGGAGGCTTCCGATGCCGCTAACCGAGACAGGCGGCTGGCGGGGGCGGAGAGATGATGAGTGCGCTGGGGGTACCCTGGGTGTGTTCCCGGTGGTCCACGTATAGCTGTGATTGATGAAGCAAACTCTTTTCCAGATTCAACCCTCGGAGGTGCTGCTGCTTCAAATTATGCAAATTCCACTTGGGGCCCGGGAGCCTCCTCCAACAACAGCGCCTCCCCCAACCCAATTCACATCTGGGACAAGGTGATTGTAGACGGGTCTGACGTGGAAGGGTGGCCTTATATTGCCAGCAAAGACACGGAGTCTTCTTCCGAAAACACCACCGATAACAACAGTGCCTCGAACCCTGGCTCTGAGAAGAGCACTCTGCCAGGAAGCACCACTAGTAACAAAGGAAAAGGGAGCCAGTGCCAGTCGGCAAGTTCTGGGAACGAATGTCACCTTGGGGTCTGGAAGTCCGACCCCAAGGCTAAATCTGTCCAATCTTCCAACTCTTCTACAGAGAGCAACAACGGACTAGGCAATTGGAGGAATGTGAGCGGTCAGGATAGGATTGGACCTGGCTCGGGCTTCAGCAACTTTAACCCAAATAGCAACCCATCTGCCTGGCCCGCGCTGGTCCAAGAAGGTAATTCTAGGAAAGGGGCACTGGAAACGGAGAACAGTAATCCCGGTGCACAGGTGAGCACAGTCGGAGGTCAGGCATCCAGGGAACAGCAGTCAAAGATGGAAAATGCGGGTGTTAATTTTGTTGTCTCTGGCAGAGAACAGGCTCAAATTCATAACACTGATGGACCAAAAAATGGAAACACTAACTCCTTGAACTTAAGTTCGCCAAACCCCATGGAGAATAAGGGACTGCCCTTCGGAATGGGCTTGGGGAACACCTCCAGGAGCACCGATGCCCCTTCACAAAGCACTGGAGATCGAAAGACTGGGAGTGTTGGGTCTTGGGGTGCAGCTAGGGGGCCTTCTGGAACTGACACAGTCTCTGGACAAAGCAATTCTGGAAACAATGGGAACAATGGAAAGGATCGAGAGGACTCCTGGAAAGGAGCTTCTGTTCAGAAATCAACTGGGTCAAAAAACGACTCTTGGGACAACAATAACAGGTCTACGGGTGGGTCCTGGAACTTTGGCCCTCAGGACTCTAATGACAACAAATGGGGTGAAGGGAACAAAATGGCATCCGGGGTCTCTCAGGGAGAATGGAAACAGCCGACTGGGTCTGACGAGTTGAAAATTGGAGAATGGAGTGGTCCAAACCAACCAAATTCTAGCACTGGAGCATGGGACAATCAAAAGGGCCACCCGCTCCCGGAAAACCAAGGCAATGCCCAGGCTCCCTGTTGGGGAAGATCTTCCAGCTCCACAGGAAGTGAAGTTGGAGGTCAAAGCACTGGAAGCAACCACAAAGCAGGAAGTAGTGACAGTCACAATTCTGGCCGCCGCTCGTACAGGCCCACACACCCTGATTGTCAGGCTGTCTTGCAGACTCTCTTGAGCCGAACTGATTTGGACCCCAGGGTGCTTTCAAACACTGGCTGGGGCCAAACTCAAATTAAGCAGGACACAGTGTGGGACATTGAAGAGGTGCCAAGGCCCGAGGGAAAAGCTGACAAAGGAACTGAGGGGTGGGAGAGCGCTGCCACACAGACCAAGAACTCAGGGGGCTGGGGAGACGCACCCAGCCAAAGCAATCAGATGAAGTCTGGATGGGGGGAGCTCTCAGCCTCCACCGAATGGAAGGACCCCAAGAACACAGGGGGCTGGAATGACTATAAGAACAACAACTCTTCCAACTGGGGGGGAGGGCGACCAGAGGAGAAGACATCTTCGTCTTGGAGTGAGAATCCCAGTAAGGATCAGGGGTGGGGAGGAGGCCGCCAGCCCAATCCTGGATGGGCTTCTGGAAAGAACGGCTGGGGGGAAGAAATTGATCAAGCGAAAACCAGCAACTGGGAAAGCCCGGCAAGCAAAGCTGGGTCTGGGTGGGGTGAAGGCGGGCAGAACGAAATCGGAACCTGGGGCAACGGCGGGGCTGCGAGCATCTCTTCCAAAGGAGGATGGGAAGATTGCAAACGCTCTCCAGCCTGGAATGAGACGGGCCGACAGCCCAGCTCCTGGAACAAGCAGCACCAACCGCCCCAGCAGTCCCAGCAGGCCCCACCGCCACAGCCAGAGGCTTCTGGGTCCTGGGGAGGCCCGCCCCCACCCCCTCCGGGCAACGGACGGCCTTCCAGTTCCAACTGGAGCAGCGGGCCACAGCCAGCAGCCGCCAAGGACGAGGAGCCCAGCGGTTGGGAAGAGCCATCCCCCCAGTCAATTAGTCGGAAAATGGACATCGACGATGGCACTTCAGCCTGGGGAGACCCCAACAGTTACAACTACAAGAATGTGAATCTGTGGGATAAGAATTCCCAGGGGGGCCCAGCACCTCGAGAACCAAACCTGCCAACCCCGATGACCGGAAAATCCGCATCAGGTAAGTTTGGGCTAGTTTGGGGGGTTGTTATTGTGGTGGTGGGAGCGGGGTTGATTGGTTGTCTCCAAAGTTGGCCCTAGACCTCAGACGTTTGTGTTGCACTGCCTTGATTTCCAGCCTTCCCGCCTTGCTGGTGCTTACCGGAGCTGCTTTTTATAGGAAAACGGTAGTGGAAACAGTCGGTGAGAGCACGAGCTAATGCTAAGAGGGAAAAATGCCAGCCCAGTGTTAGCCCCCACAAAGAATCTTTGAAATTGTACTGTGTGCAGAGTCCCAAAGCCGCCGTGCATCCTGCTTACACGCACCGTGCCGTAGCTGGAAAAAGCAGGAAGGACCCCAGTTGACTCTAGTTTAAAAGGACCAGATTTTATCATTGGTAAAGCAGAACACCATTGACCAGGGGTTGGGGGGGGGGGGGGGGGTTATATTCCCTTCCCCTTCTCTCACGGTTCCCTAGCTTGTCTTGCATTCTTTCCAAAAATCGGGACTTTTGTTTGTTTTTTGTTTTGTTTTGGGGGCATCACTGCCCTCTGGTGGGAGTGGGATTTGGGACTTGTTAAAAACACCGTGGGACGTGGGAAAAATTGTTTGAAAGCGGGACGTCTGGTCACTTTACTCTAGTTCCGCTTGTGGGTCCTGGCTGTGGACAGTCCTCGGGGCACCTGGGAAAATGGATGGACCGATCATGGAATTTCCCATATGAATTTTTGGAAGGCCTCTTGTGCTGTGTCCCTGTCCCCCCCCCACCCCTCTTGCACCTGCTATCTCACTCAGTCTAGAAAGGTTGGAGGTTTGAGTCTGCCCCAAGGCCAATGGGAAGAAAGGTCAGGCCATTTGCATCTGAAGAACCAGCCCTGAGCACCCTCGGGTGCACACAAGGTCGTGGGAGTTGGAATCCACTCACCTCAGGGGGTTCGCATTCTTCTGGTAGCCGTGAAGCTGGGGTCTGCGTTCCTTTCCAGAGGACTTTTAGTGATTGTGTCTGGAAGTAGAGGACTCGGTGTAAGGAACCTTTTGTCAGGTGACAGCTGCCAGGAATCCCTGGTGTGTGGGGTGGGAAGGGGTGTCTGGCTGCTCCCATTGTGCATCTGCTCACGTGTGGAGTTCCCCACCCTCTCTCTGTTGGAATAGGAGGCATCAAACTCGACCCTATCATCTGCCATTGTTCTTTTGTTGAACGTTGTCAGCGCCAGTGTTTTTCCGAAACATGTAATTCAACAAATGAAAGGGAGGTTCTTTACCTTCTCGGTCTTTTCCCCCCTTAGATATAGTTAAGATCTCAATAGTTTTTCAACTGTTAAGCCCGTGTAGACCTAGTGTTTATAGGAACCCTGATGGCGCTGGCCGGTCAGCTTTGGAATACTAACTGCAAAGTTGGCAGTCCAAAACCACTAGTCATCTCAGACTGTCTGCTCCTGTCAAGATTTACAGCCATGAAAAACCCTAAATAGGTCACATTGTGTTGGAATTGACCAGATGGAAGTGTGGTTTGCTTTGGTGCCCTAGAACTCAGTGAATCTTCTTGTGACCACTTAGCAAATGAGTATTTTTGCCTTCTTTTAAACAATATTTGAAAAGAGCGAAGAAGGAAATAACAGCTGCCATGAGCCCCCTCTGTAGAATCTAGCCCCAGTGGCATAGTGGTTGTATGCGGGACTGCAGCCCACTGACTTGGCGGTTCAAATCCAGTAGCAGCTTTCCAGGAGCAAGGCTGGGCTTCCCACTTCCGCCAGAAGGCAGTGATACCCCTCCAAAAAAGAAAACAAAAGACCAAACAGAATCTAACCTGATTGCTGTCTTTGAGGAAGCATATGCATACATCAAAACCTTCTAGCTGGGCTGAGCCCCGCTGGCATGGTGGTTGTGTGCAGGACTGTAGCCCACAGGGTTGGTGGTTCATATCCAGCAGCAGCTCTCCAGGAACAAGGCTGGGCCTCCCACTCCCACCGGGGCAGTGATGCCCACACACCAAAAAAACCTTCCAGCTGGACTTCAGGGCATGGTATCATAAAAGAATCTAAACCCCCAACTTTATCCCCAGAGAATCTCTGAACTATTGGTGTTTCACTCAAAATGTGTCCATGCTTACAGTGCAACAGACTGTGCATTTGTCCTAAAATTTGATATATTAGGGATTGTACAGTGCATGCTTTGCTTTACCCTTTTTTTTTTTTTGGCTATATATACACACGTCTGTGTGCATGCACATACATGAGTATGCCTGTCTGTGTTTTCTCTAGCAGCACGTACAGTTCTCGTAACCGTCTCATTAGTAGTGTTCATTTAATGGGATGGCCAATGATTGATATAACGAGTCCCCGTTTGATAGGTTTGGACCTTGCTTGCAATTGCTTTTCAAAGAGTGAAGCTGTGAGCAGGCTTGCCCTGAGTCCATCTACCCCGACTCGTAGGTCTATGGGATACGCCCTGGGCAGTGGAATCCCTAGGTCAGCAGTTCTGCCCGCGCCTTAGCGTCTAGTTTTGTAAGTGACCTGGCCGAGGATCCTCCAGGAAGACAGAGCCCGTTCTGTGAATGGAGGAGACTATAGGAGGGCCTGCTCCCTCTTTCCTCTCACTGGATACGCAGTGGTGCTTGCTTAACAAGTGCTCCTTCGAGAGCGTTTCTTTATAGTCTGGGGCAAAAGCCCACCACTTGTGCAGCCATGGACACCTCAGCGTGGGGTGAGCCAAATGCAAGCAGTCCTGTGTGGGGCAAACGGCCCACAAAGACGTGTGACCACAGGCTGGGGACCACAGCCCTCCAGTGCTCCAAATGCCACGAACTTTCCAGGGAATATCTGCCCCTTGGCGACATTTTCGGTGAGGGTTGCGTCGTCCTTGAACTGGTGTTCGGTTGCAAGTCAGAAGGACCCCAAGTGTTAAATCAGCAGCAGCACTGACGGAAAGTGGCTCATGTTGGAATGTGTCACCACACTTAACAAAGCGGCTTCAAGAAGCTGGTGGGGGGATTGCATTATCTTTTGATGCTTTGAAGACCCCTCGTATGGTTCTGTTGACTTCATTTTCGGGCCAGAGTGAAAGTTAGATGAGTGGCTTTTTCAGGCCAGGGACTTCAGTTAGCTCTGCCAGGCAGCTCGGGGGCCTTTCTGCTCTCTGACTAGCGTGTGCTTTGAAATAAGAGTCAGGGACTTCTAATGTGGAGCTCGGCCTCACAGTCCAATGATTTCATCCGTGTGTGCACCCCACCCCCACCCCCATCTTTCTTCTCTGACGTCTGCCCACATAGGAATGCTTTGCGTCGCCTGAACCTGAAAAAGATGGCCCTATTTGCGCTTTTTAAACAAAGCACTTCATGTTTCTTCATAATTCCTGCAAGACTGCTCTCTTCCCGACCCAACGGGTCCTGGGTCGCCAGTCACCATATCTGTAACACTTTGTCATGTGATGCTGTGGATTGTCTCATTGGACGTCCTCGTGTAGGAAAAATGTCACTTCGAGAGCCTGTTTTCACGTACTTATTGCTTTCTCCAAAATAGCCCTTTGTCTCAGCTCTCCCCTATATCAGATTTAAGGGATTATCTTTTGATTAAACGCTGCAGTCATACCGCATGGTTAAAACTTGAGCAAGAATAAAACATTCCACTGAGAAATTCAGTGGGCAATACTCTTGACTCTTAGTGTCGCATGAAGGAAGATGAACGTCGCTCTGTCCTGGAGACTCACACTGGTGCCTAGGTAACTTCACTACCTCTTTTTAAATTACAAATCTCCTCCACTTCACAGAAACGGCTCTATAAAGCTTTCGTTTTTGTCGTCTTTCATCATAAAAAGCGGCTGTATCATCAGGGGAAATAACCATCGAACAGACTTGAAATAGATCCAAAAGGCTGTTGGAAGACATGAAACAGACCCTTGGCACAAAAGAAGGAAGCTAACTGTACCTTCAAGATTTTTATGCATTTGTCTTCAACCTCACAGAGGTTTTTCCTTGTGACCAAAAAAGCCCTATATTTTTTCCAGATTCTTCTGCTCTTCAGGATCTTCTGTTATGACAGCCCCTGCCCTTTTTGGGGTAATAGAAATGTGTCAAGTACAGTGGAGGGCCTAGATCTTAGACTCCCAAACTGGGGTGGGGGTAGGGGTGGGGTACTTGCTATGGTGAGGGGCTTACTTCCCCTCCCTGACCATTAAAAACATTGGTGCTATAGGCTGTGATCCAGGATAAAGTGTAGGTGTCTGCTTTTGAAAGCCGGCCCCCCTTCATGACAGTGCCCCCAGGGGTGGTATCCCCCCCTTGGGGAAGCAGTGGGTCTGAGCCATTACAGCCTACCTACCCTTTCCTGATGCCAAAATAACCTGTAATCTTCTCCAGGCTGAAAATGGCTTACATTCGATATCATGAGCCCTGTGATTCTCTTTTTCACAAGAAAACACCCAAATTTCAGCTTCATTTTCTCCAAAGAAGGGCTACCTGGACGTCCTCCTTTTTAAAATGAGGTCTGAATGATGTTTTTGTGGAGTTTGAATTCTAATTGCTTGCCAACGGATAGCATAAGGCTTAGATGCTTACATAATATAAATCAGTCCTCTAAATTTATCCTCCTCCATGCAGAGGAAACATTCCTGATGATTGACGCAATTCCGGCAACAGAGAGACAGTATCCCAGCCCTGCTCTTTGCTGTCCCTCTAGAAAACCTTTCCACATGGCTGGAGTAAACCCAGTGGGAAGGCCTGCCATTGACCCGTGCTCTGCTAGAGCATGGATGCCACAGTTAGGAGAAATCAGCTGCCCATATGCTGGTGGCTCTTAACAGGCGGTGGCACCTAATGTGATTGCCCCCACCTAGGAGGGAGAAGTCATAGAGGAGAGAGGCTGGAAGAGCCACCTTTGGGCTTGAGAAACGTCACATGAAGCGATCTGAACTAAATGGTCCGGTCTCAAGAGACAGCTAGTCAATTGGCAGATCTAATTCATAAAGATAATGAATTACGAAGATAATTATCATAAAGGTAATAGTCTGGTGAATAGCATTGGGAGATCTTAAGAGCCTGTGGAGATGGCCATCTACGAAGTAACTATTGGTCTCTCCCCACCTTGGAACAAAGGAGAACAAAGCAAAATGAAAACTCAGCCCTGAGTCCAAAGGAGTCGTTAGTCCAAAGGCCCACAGGCCTCCGCTGCTCAGAAACCCAGAGAACTAGGTGGCCCCTCCCATCCACTCAAGAACACGGTAGAAGGCCCCCGTTAGGATGGAGACCATCTCCTTGTGATGGGACTATTGAATTATATGATAGGTGAACGGTTTTTTTAAATGTACAACAAAATTCAAATTACAAACAAACAAACAAACAAAAAGACTGGTCTTGGTCTGAGAGAGACCAGAGGAAGCCCCCAGGCTATTGCCTTGAGTTAACCTTTTTGGCTTTAAACTAAAGATACTACCTTTCATTTCAGTCAGATACGTCAGGCATGGCAAACAAAGAATGACAGGGCCTGACCCAGTGGGCTCTAGCATGACGCCACTTGTCAGGATGACAGAGGAGGCAGTGTTCCTCCTGTTGTCCACATAGTCACTGAGTTGGAACCAACGAGATGGCCCCCAGCAACGAAGTGAAGCGACACCTGTGGCAGGGACGAGCGCCTGAGAAGCTTCTGTAGGGGACCACAAGGCCAACGCTGGCCCCACATCAGCATTGGGCAGGTGGGGAATCCAGAGAAAGTAGGGAGAATGCCGTTATGATACACTGTGGAGGTTGCAACCAGGTTACAGAACAGTTTGTGCCTAAACTATGGGAAGACTAATTTGCCTACGAAAACTTTCACTTAAATCACAATTACATATGTATGTGTGTATATACACACACAATTAAGTATATACTTATATATATAAGTATATATATATTCACTTTTAAGTTAATTGGTTGCATAATCTGGGTAGATTAGAGAAACAAATTCATAAACACGCATGTGTGTAAGAGTTTCATAGAAAAGGAAATTGCACATTAAGAAAGCATTCAATAGCAAGCCTCCTGGGTAGTGTACGCAGTCGCTTGTCCTGTAGAGACTGCCCTAAGGGACCTTGAAGACAAACAACCCTTAGCTGCTCTTCGATGCCTTGGGCCTGACTGCTTTCCCTAAACTAGGCTCCAAACTGGGATGCCAGGAGCTTTTGGGAAACCTCAAGGCACGGTGTCTAGAGTCCACACAGGCCAACTTAACCATGTCCATCCGCACCAAACTTCAAAACAAAGAGCATTGATTGAGAGGCCTTACCCAGGGGCCAAGTTCAAGTTCCCTGGGCGCCAGAAGATCCACATCTCCAAGAAGTGGGGCTTCACCAAGTTGAATGCCGATGAGTTTCAGGACGTGCTTGTCTGAGAAGCGCCTCATCCCGGGCGGCTGTGGAGTCAAGTACATCCCTCACCGTGGCTCCTTGGACAAGTGCATTCATGAAGGCCTGGGTAGCTTTGTGCTGCCTCACTTGCACCCACCAAATAAAATTGAACTTCCTGAAAGAAAAAAGGAGAGCATTCGAACCCATCCCAGTCCAAGTCCACAAGTCTGACATTAGCCCATATGTACGATCGATACCAGTCTATAAAGGCTTCTTCAGACTCACGAAACACATGCAATGACCCTGAATGCAAAATGGTCACAATGACACTGAGTGCAAGATGATCACAAGCCAAATGCTTTTGGATCCATTGGTGTTGTAAACATCTCAGTGCTGGCAAGGGTCTCCAAGTGGCTCCTCCATCTTCAAAGGTCTGATTGCATCCATGTGGCTTGTCCGGCTCAGGGCACGAGGGGAGCTCCATGTGGCTTCTCAGAGATGTCTTGCAGGAGGTCAGCCTTGTCAGGTGAGAATCTCCAAGGAAGTGAACCAAGGGAAACAGTGCCTCCACCTCCGAGAAGGAATTACCATATTTCCCAGAATTCTCAAGAGAAGGCCATGTCCACACAGAGGTCTCATTGACTCTCCAGATTGGCAGGCTGGACTCCACCCCCACTTAATCCTCAAACTGACACCAGGTTAGGTGACTGCTACATTAGTTAAATGGCTTCCCTTTCCATAAGCATCCTCTGGTTTGCTGTACGTGAAGGTGTATCGATAGATGAAAGTTTCTAGGCAGCTTGGTCTGTTTCACCTTCTTATATAAAGTGTCATTCCACCACAAGTAGCCTTCAAATCCATGCAGCATTTATGGAGCTGAATGAAGGGTTTAGTCCAGTCTTCAAATACAAAGAAGCTTGCTAAGAAGGGAGTGTTGGTTAGAAAAGACTGGATATGAACATCCTATACCCTTGAACGTTTACGTTCTCTGCTTGGATTTCTTCCTGTCACCCCTTTCCTTTTCCTGTCTCCAGTGCAGCGCCTATTTCTGTGGCAATGTGCAGACTTGGCTTCTTGCATCAGAATGTCGCTTCCACCGTCACAGGTTTCTTCTTTTGAATTCTGATTCTCAGGCTCTGTTCCCCTCCACTTCACCCCACAGTAGACCACTGTCCTTTACTAGCCCTCCTGCCAGTATTGCCCGTCATACGTAAAGTGCATGATGTCCTTCAGGGGCAGGCTAGAAGCCAGGGCCAATAGTAGCCTTGTTCATGAAGAGAAATGAGATTTGTTTTAACTGAGATGTGAAATCTCTTGGTAGAATTGATAGATCTGGGAATGCTTGTCCTCTTGACATGGGGGAAAAGCATTGAGCTAGAAGCCAGGGCATCTCAATGTTGTGGTCTGACATTCTCTCTTGTCCTTGAGCTTGTATGGGTTTCAATTTCCTATTCCCCCAAACAAACGTGACTAAGGATGTTTGCCCGCCGTGCCGATGAAGTAGATCGAATAACAAACATTCTCTAACATGGTGTACCCGCAAGAAATGGTTTTTGTGCTCACTGCTGCCGAGAGCCACTACCAACGGTTGACTCCTTCTTTCCTTAAAGATTCCAAATCTATGCAAGACGGCTGGGGGGAGAGTGACGGGCCAGTGACAGGAACTCGCCATCCCAGCTGGGAAGAGGAGGAGGACGGAGGCGTCTGGAACACCGCCGGCCCTCAGGGAAGTGCTCCCTCCCACAACTCGGCAAGCTGGGGGCAAGGAGGGAAGAAGCCAGTGAAGGTAGCCTGCTGTCTTGGTGACTGATCTCACTTGAGTCTCCCTTAGACGACAGAACGGAGAATCTGTTCAGGGCAAGAGTGGGGTAGCCAGGGCCCTCCAGGGGTACGAGGAGGGGAAAGGATTGCCTTGAAAAACAAATGACTCCCCTTTCCTTCTAACACATTATAATTCTGTGGAAGCCCCCAAGACATGCTTCATAAACTTTTTCCATCTGAAAGCCGGCGACGTCCTCAGGGAAAAGCCTCATGAATATGTAAAAGAGAAACCAAAGTAAGATGATACCGGCTTCTCTGGTGGCTGCCAGCATCATGGGATGTTCTCCCTTCCCGATTCCAGAAATTCCAAGACCCAGAACCCTTCTCCCGACAAAGTGAAGTACTAGTTTGTGGGTGAAGTGACTGCAGGCACGAGGTGGTTTGTGCCGTGGTGTGTTATCAACCGGTCATTCTCTCTGTCTTTAGAATAACTCAGATTCCCCTTTGGTCTGTAGAATTTACCGAGGCCTTTGGGTTTTTTTTTGTTTTTTTCTTTTTCTTTTGGGGCATCACTGCTCTCCGGTGGGGCCTTTGGTTTTTAATATAGAGAGAACTCAAGGGTCTTTGGCCCACCCTCTCTGCAGAAGCACTGCTATGTTCATTTGAGCCTTAAAAGGCTCAAATGTATAAATCCCATGTTGAAGTGGGTGTACCTGTGTGCTTCATTTTGACGGGAGATTTGCTGCCCTGTGAGGCACTTCTGTTCTAACAGCTACTGTCCCCAAGTGCCATCCCAAGGGACTTCAGGTAGTTAAGAGTCAGACACCTTTACTCCCTTGGCAGAGGGCAGAGGTCGGCATTTACTCAACAGCAGTGAGGTTTGTTTGTTTGTTTGTTTATGGAGGGGGAAATCATGAACACATTCTGCTGCTAACCATAAGGTTGAAAGTTCAGATCCAGAGGCACCTTATAAGAAAAACACGAGCCTCTACTTCCAAACGGTTGGTCACTACAAACCCAGTGACACACAGTTCCACTTAGATGTTTATGGGAGGGGGGCAAGAGTGACCCTCACAGCCAGGTTACTGTTTTTCTGTAATTTCCCTGTGGAGTTCTGCGGGGAGAACCCTGCTCCTGTAAAGCGTTGAGCGTCTCAGAGCCACAGGGGCAGCTGCACAGGACTGTTGTACAGGGCCGCTCAGTGTCGGCGCAACGACACTCTTCTGTGTTTGTCTAGTTTTTAGTCGAAATGGGCAGAGGCTTCTGTTTCAGCAATCACATAGCTCCTTGGAGAACTTGTGGTTCCTAGCCCAGTCTCAAAAGAAAGGATTCCGTAACTTCTTTTTAGATGATTATTATTATTATCATTATTGGTCATCTTAAGCGATCTGGGTCTCTTTTGCCTTTTCTTGGGTTGTTTACAAGTTAGTGGTGAGTTCAATGAAAAGACAGTTCGGAGTTCTGATGACTGATTGAAACGCAGCTAAGTGAAAAGTTTGGGTGCCCCACTCCAGGAACGACCAAAACTTAAGAGAACTCACATAACCGGGAAGGGAATGCTTCAGTTCCGTAAACAGTGATTCAGCTTCGCAGGCCCAAGACTTTGGGGGGATTGGAAAAGCCGCTACTGAATTGAAGCGTTCCTCATCCCCGTCAAGAATAGTAAACTGGATTGAGCAGATAGTACCACAGTGCAGGCCCAGCGTTGCCTATAGACTGCACAGGTGCTCTCGGCACCAGAGTTCCCTATCAGAGCTCCACCCGCCTTTCCAGGGAAAGAAGGGTGAGGCCAAGGATCGCCTCCTTTAGCCAAAAAGCAAACCCCACCCCCAACAAAACTGAGCATCTCCCCCCAAGGGTGGGGAGTGTGTCTTTCGTGGTCTTTCTACTGGTGACCAGTGTCCTTTGGTTTACAGAATTACTGGACAAAAGCACTACTCGACTGAGTTCCCCACTGCCTCCACACAGAATAATGACCAGCTCACAGAGGCCCCTCTGTTTAAGCAGGCTGCAGTGTCATTGCCCATCCCTTTTTCCCAATGCAAGCAAACTAGCTTGGGGTCTATGGGGAAGCACTAGCAGGCAAGAATGTTATTCTAGAAAATTCGGTACCAACTTCCTTCTCTTTAAAAAATAGGAATGCAAGGTGGAGGTAGACTTAGTAGATTCTAGTTGAATGTGATGAATAAAAATAAAACAAGGCTGAGCCCCGGTGGCGTCATGGTTGTGCACGGGACTGCGGCCCTCTGGGATGGAGGTTCAATTCCAGCTCCACAGGAGCAAAGGCTGGGCCTCCTACTCCCACCACCAGGGATCACTGCCCACCCACCCACCCCACCCCCCCCAGAAAAACAAAAAATAAATAAATAAAACAAAACACAGAACCAACTAAGGCTTCGTAACTCATGGAAGCCACCAAAGGGGGCATCCCCACCGGCGGGAGTCAGGGAGGAAGGAGCTGGGTTCCCAAAGGACAGCGTGGGTGCTGCGTTTTCGGTTGGCCCTGGCACCAGTGAGCCACAGGGTTGAAATGAAATAATCCGGTTCTGAGGTTTCACATTTCATTTCTGTAGTGCTCACTAAAGGGAGGAAACAGTGATTCATGGATGAACCCACTTGCCAAACAATTTTCAAATATGGGATTGCTGGTAAGTTTCCTTTTTGTGTGTCGTGTAGCCCAAGGTTAGCTTAATACAGACTGTGAGCCCACTGCCACGTCCAGTGCCCAATGACAGATTCAGAAGCTGGCTAAAGCTGGGCACTGCGTCTTTGGGACATAATCAGTCTTTGTGCCCAATTCCTTTCTCTCTGCCCATCCCTCCCAACCACCATTACCCCCACCCCACCCAACCCCCGAGTATTCCTCATGTTTCAGGCTTTCCCTTTACAATTCACAGCCGGTGTCCTGCTCCTTCAGAGGACAAGGACAGGTGTTCTAAGTTTAGGCTATTGACTCCCTGGCCCTTGTAACAATATTAACTCAAAAAAAAAAAAAAAAGACAACAGTGATTTGCTAATCTAGACAACTCTTTGGGGATTAACTAACAGCATGCTGCATGTGGAATTCTGTAGAATCATGTGTTTCTCTCTTGGGAACTTGGAGGAACCGCCCTGTCCCCCGGTTGCCAGAAGCCAAATGCCTTAGCTTGGCTACACGTTTTAAGATTTGACGGGCTTGACAAGTCACGAGAAAAAGTTGTCATCCCTTGGCCGCCACTCAGGGAATTTGATCCCGAGCTGCCGGGAACTGGAGGACCAAGTTTGTTTCTCCAAGCAGCTGTTTAGTTATTGCTCTGACCATCACTTTACCGAGGCGGATTGTGGGTGGAAAGGGAATTTGTCAAACCCAGGAACAAAAGCCCCCCAGAATGACTGCGTAAGAAATAGATAGTCCAAAAGGATGGAGATGGCAAGGCAAGTGAGGAGGATGGCTGGGCGGCACAGTTTGCCCTCCACTGGTCTCCCAGCTCCGGTGGTTCAAACCCGTCCAGCTGCACCAAGGCAGGAACAGGCCTAATGTTCTGCCTCCAGAAAGATCACGGCCCCAATGGACGCTCAGCTCGAGGCTGTCACAGTCTCCCTAAGCAGAAATAAGCTAGTTAAGAGTCTTCATTCCAGTGTAAGGACCATTGCGTAGAACCGGGTGTAGTGCCGTCACAGTTCCACCAAGCTCTGTCACTGTGGTGGTGTGTAGGAGGTGACGTGTTGTCACCTGAAGCAAAAATAAAGTGGAGACATTCTGCTCCCATCAAGATTCACAGTGCCGGAAACCCAGAGGTTCAGATCTCTGCGTTCCATTGAGTCACTATGATGGCGCTGTACCTGGTTCTTTGGCTTTGTACAGTGCCACAATAAAAAAATTCACAGATCCTTCTGTGAATAACGATGTTTCTTTTCTGATTCAAACATGGACAGCCCTCACCTTTTCTCACTTGTCTCTTCTTTCAGAGTCAAACGGAAGATAATCCCAGCAGTAAGATGGATCTCTCTGTAGGTGGGTATCACTGCCGCTGGTAGGCGTGTCAACACCACGCACCTGTCAGGACCCTCTGCTCCGTCTCAGTTGGAATTGGGGTCTTTTAAGCTGGTTATTGAATGCTTACTCTAGGAGAGGGACTGTCCTGGGCACAAGTGTGAGAACCAGGAGAGTCAGGTCAGGGTGTGATGGGTGCTGGGGACCAGCACATGAAGGAGAGTAGAGATCCAATGAGCCAAGGGGAGCTTCTGGGCCACCGGAAACAATCCATTCACTTGTGAGCACACCAGTTTTCAGCATATACTTATATATTTTAAATAATACACGCATGTTTAAGACATTTTCACCAAAGTAACCCCTAAAGCTCTCCTGTCAAGCTGGAGGAGATGGATGTTTCCAGGGCTTGGAGATGGGACATGGATCCCGGAGAGAGGCCTCATCAACCTGCACCAGAGGGCTCTCCCCCTCCCAGCCTGTGTGAGTCTGGGTTGACTCAAGAAACAAATCTTGGGCGCTCGTATGTGCGTAACAGAGAACTTTATACATCAAAGAGTCCTTGACTATTGAGAAAATAGCCCAGTCCAGATCCAGTCCATAAAATCAGTATTAATCCATATGTCCAATACCAAGCTACAAATTCCTCTTCAGATTCATACAACACTGGCAATGATGCCGAATGCAGGAAGATCACAGGCCAGTGAGGGGAAAGGCTTGTAAATCCAGTGGCCGTGGAAGCATCTCGGTGCTGGTGTGGGTCTCCACGTGGCTCCTCCAGCGCCAAGCTCCGGCTCCGTCAGCGTAGTTCCACAGGGCTTGTCAAGAGGAATTCATTCGTAAAAGAGAGAGCGGGCCTGGCCGCCGGTGAGCTATTTACCTCCTCAGCGCCTCCACGTGAAGTCCGCAAGCTGAGCTCTGATTCGCAGGCTAGACTCCACCTCTTCCCTAAATTGACGGGAGATTATTCATTCAGCTCCACACATCCCTCGGGAGTTGAAAAGGCTTCTTCGATTTGGCACCCCAGGGAGGAGAGTGGGGCCAGTGACTGCTTGACATGAAGAAGACGTGGCCTCTTAACCATTTTTCTCTCTCTTCCTTGTAGGGAGCCTTCCGGATAAAAAATACGACGTGGACAAGCGAGCGGTGAATCTCGGGGACTTTAACGATATCATGAGGAAGGACCGATCTGGGTTCCGTCCACCTAATTCCAAAGACGTGGGAACCACAGACAGTGGGCCTTATTTTGAGAAGGTGAGTTGACTGCTGTATTCAAGGTGCATAGCTCCGACGAGGACCACTCCGGCCCTCCCGTGTCTCTTGAGAGTTGATTCCAGGGGGAGCCTTAGAATGACGGAACTAACTTAGCAGGAAGAACACACACCCCCCGCTTCAGTTCAGTGGTGGCCGCTGCAAGCAGTCCGCGACACCAGGATGAGGCAGGACGGACCCCCTGTCCTCGGAACGTGAGCATTGTGAGGAAAGGTCCCCGTTGGAGGAGTTCATGCACTGGCAGGGGCAATGGGCTGTGACTGTACCGGGGGAGGGAGGCACAACACAGCGAGGATAGCTCAACTCTCAAGAGCGCCATTCTTTTCTGAATTCTCTATCTCTGCTACTGCGCAGCGACGACTCACCCTCGGCTGCCGCGCAAGTGGCCCGCCCGCCCAAGCCTTGCCTTCTGGTTTGGCCAACACAACTCTCCCCCAGACTATTGCCTGCCCAGAAAGCTCAGTTCTCACGGGTCCCCCTTGGCCAAATGATCTGCTCCTCCTTACAATGGCGTGCTTTTCAAATGGCAACGGTACCCGATTTAAACAAATAGTTAATTCGTCTCGGTTTTGATTTTGAACATTTCTGAAGGCAGGGGCTCCGGGGTCTGGGAAAAGCATTCTAAGAGGAATGGCGAGGCCTCGTCTTTGACACCGCTAAGCCGCCTCGTCACTGGAAGAGTGCTCGCGCTTCTGTTTGCGCAGCCCCCTAGCTCCAGCCACCAGTATGACACGGGCGTTTCCCCGTCTCCCCACAGCGGGCCGGATGTGTTACTCACTCTGTCCCCCAAACTGGATTGGGAGCCGTGGGGCGAAGTATGGCAGTGACGATCAGGCCCGAACCCGGTCCGTGCTCATTGCTGATCCGTCTAACTTTATTTCTGGTGTTTCTCTCTCTTCCCTTCTCGCATTCTGTTGCTTCACTAACCAACACTCATTGTGATTGGCTAACTACTACTGCTTTTCAGCTGGCCTTGCCTTTCTCCAATCAAGATGGGTGCCTTGGGGATGAGGCTCCCTGCTCTCCCTTCTCCCCTTCTCCCAGCTACAAGCTGTCTCCCTCTGGTTCCACACTATCCAACGTCAGCCTTGGAGCAATCGGCACAGGGCTCAACCCCCAAAACTTCGCTGCTAGACAAGTAAGGAGGCCTCTCAAATTTCTCACTGCTTGGCTGCGGCCTCGCCTGGGCCCTGGTCTGCAGTTTATTGCATCATTTGTCTGTCTCGGGAAATTGGTTGATTACTGAATGCACAGAATGATGTATCAGGTGTAGATCTGAGATCCTTCCCACCCCTAGAATCCATCTCTCATCATGTTTCTCATCACGGACTTTATTTTAAATCTGTTTCTTTCTCACTTTGTTTTTAAAATCATAACTTCACTCTCAAGTTAAATAATCTAGGAACATGTTAGAGGCTAGATCGTCACCTTTGCATAACGACTGGATTGGGCAGTTGCTATTTAGATTGGTTGGCAAGTCGTGTCCTTTAGTCTTTTCAATTCTACCAACCTGCGCCTTGAAGAGTAGAAGAACCATGAGATTAAGTTTGTGTGGTAAGAGCCATTTAATAGCTGCTGTCTTTTAAGTTTAAGCTATAATACTGATCTGGGGCGCGGTTGACTTTTATATTAGGTACAGCTGCTTGGGGAAGAATAACCAGCGCTCAGACGTGGCAGTGTTTCATTCACCCTGGAAAACCCCTTTCCTAGGTCAGGCCTGGCAGCCCTCCAGGCAGCATTGTGCAAGCAGAGTGGAATTGGCAGGCTGAGAGAGCTGTGCCTCCTGGACCTCCCGGGTCCGAGGGGGCCCAGGAACTTCTGCCTGTCACACTGACCACAGCTGCTCAGTGGTAGTTTTTGTGGAGAAGACAGGGATTTGCAGCCACGAGGCCCTGGTGGTGGTGATTCCAAAGATGCTCGTTCTGCTGGCTCTAGTCTCAGGCCGCTCCTTTGGCATCACGACCTTTACTTGGGTGTGTCTTGGGAGGACATTGAGTTGTTAGCTGTGTCCACTGTATCTTCCCATGATGACTGAGCCCTGCGAGTGAAGGGGTGTCAGAGGGCAGCCATCAGGTTGCCTCACATATTTAAAATGAAGTGATTCGAGTCTCTTGGGTACTCAAGCTGGTTCTCTCAGGATCGGGAGATTTCAGTCCTTTTGTTGTTGTTGTTGTTTGTTTTGTTTTGTTTTTTTTGGGGGGGTGGCAATCACTGCCTCCGGTGGTCGTGGTCGCTACCCAGTGCTGCTTCTGAGATTTGAACCACCAAGCCCAAGGACTGCAGTCCCGCACTCAACTGCTTACGTCACCGGGGCTCAGCCCTAGTCCTTTGTTTTTATCACTACTTTTCTATTTCCACAAAGAGAAGTGGCAGCCTTGCCAGTGTTTGAAGGGCTCTTTGTTTGGGGTTGAGGTGTAAAAAATAAAATAATCCTTCTCCCTTTGGGTTATTGGCGTTTTACACCTGTCACATAATGAACAAAGTCGCCAGGACATGAGCTTCAGTAGAGTGGGCCAGCAAAGCAGAGGCAGGCTTCGTTGCTCTGAGCTGTGGCTTCTTGACAAAGTTCATTCTGGACTGAATTAGTCCACTTGTTCCACCCAAACATGGTCATGGTCTTCTCTGACCCTTTTCGCAGAGTCCATTTACTATACACCGCAATTCAAAAAGGAAACGAAGGATTTTAATATCCCAGGCTATAGTACGTTTCCCTCAGTCTGGTAGTATGGCTCACTTAATGTAATTGAAACAAATCTCACTAGTTACTCTGGAGAGCTTAAACTCAAAACCAAACTTCCCGCGTCAATTCCAAATCATAAGTGATCAAGCAGGAGAGGGGCCAGAAAAACAGTCCTGTTGGTTTCAGATACTGTTGCTCTTTATGGGAGATAAAAGCCTCCTTTCTGCCTCAAGGTGCTGGTTTTACCTGCGCAGCCAGCGTGCAGCGTACCTGGTACCCACTGTGCCAGCAGGGCTTCTCATGAGAACCAACGTGTTCAGGAAAGCTCCATCTACCAGAGGCCAGCTTTAGAAAGATATCAGCCAGCACCAGCTCGTAGAAAAAGTTTTGATTAAATCGTTCCTCGCTTCTAAATATATCATCCAGAGTCTATTTGATTGCCATTGAAGATATCGCCATGCAACGTAGCTGCATCTGAGCCAAGGAGAGGACCAGCTTATGATGCTAAAGTGCCATGTGGAAATACAAGAAAGGTTTCTTTCATTTCAGGTCGAGAGAAATTGGTAGAGTTCGCTTACCAGATGTAAGAAAGTGGAACCTAATTTTAAACTCTACAAAAAGCAAAGCAAGTTCTTTTGAATATGTTTTATCCTTCACAAGGCTGAAATGAAAGATCACTGCCACTAAGCCGTTCCAGACCCCTCTAAGCATGAATTCTGCCTGGAGCTTTAACTATTACAAGCCCATGAATAGTTGATATTGAATAGCAAGGTTGCCGCTTTGATAGCAAAGTCATGGCAGACTAGTCTGAATGATGGGAATGTGGTCCAATTTCATGGGCTTGAGCCAGCCCACAGCCTGCCAAGGAGAGCCCCACTTCTTGGCAAAGTGAGCAGGAGCCATTTCACCTTCCAGTGAGTGTTTGAAGTAGACAGGGTAAGGAGAGAGACTGGCGTTGCTAGAATTGAAAGGATTTTTTTCATGTGCAGACAGTCTTCTGAGAGTGTGGGGGTAGATGGTGGGTCTTTGGTTTTCTTTTATAAGATACACAGATTTTAATTGCCATTTCTACTTTACGTTCCTAGTCACTTTAATTTTCAAGCTTTGTGAGTTCATTCCTTTCCTTATAAACTGTCTCTGAATCTATTTTTGAACCACCATACCATAGAATTATCTTTACGGTTCTTGATTTGAATGATGCCACTATAAACTTTTTCTTTGACATTTCTTAGGATTCCAGAAATAGGATGATGGTGGTATGTTCCACGCAGGGCTTACATATTTATTGTAACTGTCTTTGCTGAACATGTCCAGTGGGGCATTTTCAAGTACCTAAAATTGTTGGGTCAAGGATGTTTGCAAATGATGTGTTCATCTTACAGACCAGGGTTCTGACAGAGTCCTGCGACTGCAAACTGGGGTGTTATTCAGCCAGTGGTGGCAAAACTGAATGTGAAATATCAAGAATATGAGTTCATGATGGGGGAGTTGGGGGAGACTCTAGAGCTAGAGTGAACCGATTTGAATGGGAAACAAAGAAGGGTCAGAAGATTGGGAGAAGCGTTGCTGATGAGGGTGATGGCAGACCTGGGCCTGCGATGGGTGAGAAGACCCTCCAGCGGTAGAGAGATGTGTGATGTTGTCACAGAGGGTCTCTCAGCTGGAGACCAGTCCTCATAGAGCCCGGAGTAGCTCTCAGTAGTTCGCTGTGTGGAACATTCTGGAAGTAGCCCAGTGATAACCTGCCCTCTCGAGAGTTGTTTTGGCTAGACCGTAGGCGTCCCAACTGAGCAGGGCCTGGTGAGTAATACCCGGCTTGATGTCCCCAGAATGCACCCTTTTCCTTCTTTTGTCACCCTGTGATTGTTTCAGAATTGCAATTGTAGCGAAGAAGGGGGGACAAGCAGACCCAGGAGAGTGAAATGTGCCCTTATCTAGACTAGGCTCCTTGTGGGCTCCTACTTGGTTGGCAATGCTTTTGTGATTGAACTCGCCAACCAAGAGACAGTATCGTAGGGTCACGGTACTGCTTACTAACTGTATTCATAGACAGACCTGCCATTTTACTCAGGTGCCTCTGTGGGGGATCTCAAATAATAAGATTTGAGAATAAACTTGGTAAAATGAAGGGGGGCAGATAGCTTGGTTAAAATTGTAACTTGATCTCCCAAAATTAATTAGTGCTTATTCTAACTCTGGACTAAGTCACCTTTCTGGCTTCTGGAAAGGAGATCAGAGGGTGGAGATAGGCCCACAGTGCAACTGGAATCATTTCCCCAAGGGTTCCAAGATCAGGAACTCCTCAGAGACAAAATTCCATGATTCCATAGAAGGCAGTTTCTGGTTCTTCTGTGAGCTAAGAAGCCCCAGCTGGCTCTTATTTGCGTTTTTCTCTTTTTAAATTTTCCCCCCTCGTTTTTCTTAACATTAACAAAAGGCCTGACTCTTGCTGTTGTGTTCGCAGGGTGGCAATCATGGTTTGTTTGGAAATAGCACAGCACAATCGAGAGGTATGCACACGCCAGTGCAGCCACTAACTTCGTCTCCTAATCTCCGGGCGCAAGTGCCTCCCCAGTTCATTTCCCCCCAGGTAAGTAAGCCGCTCCGTGTGTGCGCAGAGTTGAATTAAAGCCCGAGCCGGTGCTCACCAGCCATTCGTTGACTGGATTTGTCATAAATGGGAATAACGGCTACCTTTAAGACGCGACGGGCAGTCCAGGCGGCACCCAGGGGCAAGACTCTTGGACCCAGAAACATTGTCAACTTGTACACTTCATACAAAGTAGATGTTGGCATGAAAAAAAATGTCCGGTTTATTTTCCTTTCAGATCATGTTTTTATATGCTAGTATGGGTTTTGTTTTGTTTTTTCTTATTTATTTACTTATAGTCATTTCATTGGGGGCTTGTACAACTCTTATCACAATCCCTCCGTCCAGCCGCTGTGTCGAGTGCATTTGTGGCCATCCTCATTCTCAAAACATTTGCTTTCTACTCGAGCCCTTTTAAGTACACATGTGCTTGAAAACTAGGAAGTATGACATGCCCCCATCTGGAAGCTGATTGTTCTGAAGGACTAAAGAGCCCTGCCGGGTTCTGGATGACTATGTAGAGGGGGATGCGGAAGCACTGCCTTGATGCCGGGAGTTGGGTGCAGAACTAGCAAAGGGGCAGAGAATCTTGACCGCAGCCTTCCTTAGACAGCAGCTCGGGCGGATAGCAGTCCTGCAGTATCACAGGAACCATGTAGGGCCATTTCTTAGTGTGTACTGAGTTGTTTGGGGTAAAGAAGCCTTTGCCAACCTACTGCGTACTCAGCATCCCATCTGCGAATTGAAAGGATGGTGGTTCGAATCCACTGGGCACTTGGTGGCAGTCTGTTTCCCTCAGGTGGACCGTTTGGAAACCTTGGGGAAATTCTCAGACTCAATGACTCTCAGCGGCTCCCTCACCCTCCTGCCTCTTTGTGAGCACACAGCTCTCAGGGGTAGAGCGGAAGTGAGTACCACCCCCGTGTCAGGGGTCTTCATCCTCATAAGTGTTCCTGTAATGAGTACGCTGACCACAACTTTTAGTCTGTCCTACAAATAGGGCGGAAGCTCTCACGAGACCCAACCGATAAATTGTGAAGGATCATTTGGCTTGGGTTTTATAAAAAGCTAGCCTTAATAATCTATAGTAGATTTCAAAAAGGTGCCCCCCCACACACACACACACACACACATCCCTCCTTTTTTTTTTTAACCATCTGTTTTTGTCTTGGTAGAGGAAAAAATACTCATTCTCCCCTATTCCCTCCACTGCCCCACCTAGGATCTGGAGTGCTGCTTCTCCCCCTTCCTTCAGCATTTTGGGCTCCCGACAGACCACACTAGCGGTGTCTGTCTCCGTCTTGGAGCGCTTTGCAACTTCCTGGATTCAGAGGGTGGTGTGTCTCCTTGTGCCCGCCTGGGGTCTTGATGCATGGGAAGAAAGCACCTTCTCTCCCTGGCAGCCTCTGGAGTTAGCTGGGGTGGCAACAGAACAGCCAGTGAATGCTCAGACTACAACAAGAACGACCGTACAGGAGGAAGGCTTGTTACAGTTTGGGGGGTGAGGTGAGGCTTCACCATTGAACTAGGTCTTGAGGAGTGGGACTTCTGCCCTCCTTTAATTTCATGAGGGGGTATAGAAAGACGCACCATCAGCAGCAGCAGCCCAAAGTTGATCTCCCAGAGACCGAGGTTAGATATGCCCCCCTCCTCCAGCCTTTCAGCCAGTTTAGTAATTCTTCACAATAGTCATACAGAAGCCACAGACAATACTTGGGACTTTGGGATTTCTTAGGGAAGTGAGAAATTACCCATCAGGACCAGAAATGACTCAGGATACAGTTCTTTAATCAGGATAGCCACTTCTCAGCCAGGCAGGCAATGTTACAGAGCTCTTTAGCTCACTTCACCAGGAAGTGAGCCTTGACCTAAAAATGCTGAGCTCTCTCATTCTGTGGACGTAGAGACCCCCCCCCACCCCCTTTCTATTTCCCTTCAGTTTCCTGGTACTGCTACCTCTGTCCCCCACCCCCACCCCGCATTTCACCATTTCACGGCCACCACTTCGCTGTGTTTTGCTGTCTGTTGTTACAGCTCTCTGTCTCCTGGATCTAGACTATTCTCAGCTCATAAGTCCTGAGTCTAAAGGATACACACTCCTCCCTCCTCTGTTTGGTGGTCATTAGGTTCCTTCTCTGCTTACCTCTCAGGTAAGGTAAGGGCTGTGACTCTAGCAAGGGCGTGACTCCAGTAGGAGGCAGAAGCGTTAGGTGCTTCAGGGAGAGGGTGACTCCACATACATCCCCCCAAATCCAGCCTCCATCACCCAACGAACCGTTCTCTCCGACCTGGCACCCTAACCCCACAGGCATAGAGACTGGGGTTTGCAGCACATGTCAAAAGGAAGGATAATTGCACGAGACCGTAACTGCAGGCCAATCACACAGTACTGGGTGTTAACACATATTTCGGGAGATCACAGTGAATTCACCCCAGTCCGCCCTTAGTCCCAGTTAGTCAGTGTGTAAGAATTGTAAATGACGATGGCTGACCAAAGCAATTGCTGTCAAGTCTGCGGTTCTAGAGGCCAGAAAACTCCCCCAAGGCTGTAAGTCGGTACGGAAGCCGACTACCACACCTTTCTCAGACAGAGCTGCTGAAGGGGTGGAGCCACCCACCTTTGGGTTAGCAGCTGGATGCTTTCATCACTGCACCTCTGGTGTGTCTTGTAGACGGTGGCTACCAGGGCCACATTAAATAAGTCACTACGCTGAAAAGAATGGGCTGTTTTCTGGGCATAGCCAGCCTTAAGGCACCTCCATGGTAACGGGGACACATCCCGAGGACGGTGGCCTCTGGAAGAAATGGCATGTGTGAGTGATTACATTCATGTGAATGAGTAGTTGGAGCTTTGATATCTAGAGTAAAATGGGAAGAAATCAAGCAGACAGTTTGGGGCCAGATTTGGGAAAGTTTTGTTTGCCTGGCTAAGGAGCTTGAACCTGCCCTCTAGCCTGGTGCTGGTCAACATGATCAATGCCGTTATCTGGAAAGCTAATTTACAATGTGCGTCTCAGCTCCCCTCTCTCTACTGAGACTGACCCTTGGGCTTAGACTTGGCCTCAGAACTGGTCGCTGTCAGGTGCCAGTTTGTACACACTGGTGAACTTCGGAGGCGGTGATGGGTGACATGAAATCTCACTCTGCATGGAAGAGACTTGAGTCTGAGTTCCTGCCAGTGTACCTCATGCCCCGCCCTCGCCACCTGTCTGTCACTCGACAATGGGGAGCCGCCTTCAGCAGTTTACAGAGACTAGGAAGGAAAGCGAGTGCAGGCCCTGTGGATCGCAACAGTCGGATCTGCAACCCATCGAGGAGATGGCATGGGACTGAGGGCTGGCCACGACTCCTCGGCCCGCCCGGTGACAGCTAACAGCTCCCAAGTTGAGCCACTACTGCTGTGGATGACATGGTGTGGGACATGATATTCCTGCCGAAGAAGGGCTGTAGGAAAATTCACCTTCTAGTGAGGGGCACTGACAGTTGTACAGAGGATGCATTTGAGAGACAGAACTGCTAGAGCAGCGGTTTTCAACCTGTGGGTTGCAACCCCTTTGGGGGTCGAACGACCCTTTCACATGGGTGGCCCGATTCATAACTGTGATGAAGTAGCAATGAAAATAATTTTATGATTGGGGGGTCACCACCACATGAGAAACTATATATGAAAGGGCCGCAGCATTGGCAAGGTTGAGAACCCCTGTACCAAAGGAAAGGGGACCAGCTAAAGCAGTGGCGGTAACAGTGGGTTCATCCCGCTTTCGACGGTTACTGACCATCTTCGTGTTGTCAGATACGGTCACCTGTTCTCCAGGGTCCTCTTTAGAGTTGAATCAACAGCATTTGACGTGGTCAGTCATTTTCTCTTTTTTTCACAGAACTTGATTAATGTGGCTTTTGAGTACAGTATTGATTGGCCAGGAATTAAACCTAGATCTCCTGCATGCCAAGCAAGAACTTGTATAAATCACCATGGCCTCCATGGTCAACTAGAGTGCACAAGATAACCATCACCAGGAAGTGACTGGGCCCAAGCCAAGCGTCTGCTTCAGTAGACCAGGGCATTTTAAATTAGCCTCCCAGATAACCAGTCGTATTGCTTTTCCGCCTCCCTCTCCTTCCCTGTCTCCTCACATGTTCCTTGTCCCCTCTCCAGGGCTGCAACCTTGCATGTCCCCGATCTCAACCCTTGACCCTCTCCTCCTCACCATATTCTCTTGGCCGAGGCTCAGTGATCTCTCCTAGTTCGGTGGCTCTACTGAGAGTTTCAACATTGTGTCTTCAGCCCCCAGATCTCTTCTGAACCCCACAGACTGCTGGATATGCCTGCCGAGCATCCTGGGAGCAACTCCAGTTAGCTTGTCTGACACAGAGCTTCAGCTTGCACACTACACACACCCCTCCTCCTTGTCTGCCATACTCCGTCCTTGACACACTCAGGCCAAGGCATTAGAACTTGGCCTGCTTTCTCTCATAGTTCATCTAACCCAACAACACAGCCTCCCTGCAAAAATGCCTGCAGAGTATGACCCTTTTTTAGCACCTCATTAACACAGCCCCGGCCACGCCAGCACCATCGGCTTAATGGCTGCTGTGGCTTCCTGACTGGTCCAGGCGCTGCTTCATCAATAGCTGTCTGTCCTCTCAGCGGTCTAATGGCTGCTCTCACTTCAAGCTGTCCAGCACGGTAGCCGTCAGGCATGTGTGGCTTTTGAGCTCTTGAAATGTGACTGGTGTGACAGAAGAACGAAATTTTACATTGTCAATTCACTGGCATGGATTTGGAATTACGTAGTCATATCCGCTCATCCTGGAAAGTTCTCCTGGAGAGCACTGCTCTGAGACATTCACGGAGGTCACCTTACTTCTTGCCTCGCAATCTCCTGGAGAGTACAGAGCAGAGTTCTTACCATAGTCTCTGAGTCCCATTGTGCAGCTCCCAACGCCCCATCCCATTCCCCGCCACCCTCCCACGTGTTCCATCCTCCCCAACCAACTGGTGCCTTCCCAGCCTGCGCACTCCCTTGTAACCCGCTTCTCCCCCATGGAGCCCCTTCCCGTCTTTGCTTCCAGTTCTTAATCCAAACTGCTGTATCAGAGAGCCCTTCCAGGGCCCAGCTATCACCACAACAGTGCACCCCTTACCCCACTTTAGTTTTCTGTGTTCACTTGATCATTGTCTGTCAATGCCGGCCCTGCTCACCGCCGGACCCTCAGCATCCAGAACTTGGCCTGGGCTTCATTGTCTACTCAGGAAACACATGGTGAGCTGAGGGACGTGCATTTGCACATGCACAGCTAACTAGGTGAGTCTCTGACACTTGTCACAAATCTCTGTATGACCAGAGCCCCTCTATGCTCTATTTGGAAAAGAAAAGCCCATGTTCCTCTGCAATTTTGAAACATAGTTAGCTAAACACAGCTGACGTTTCTTTAACGTAGACCATGCATCTAATGTGTGATGAGGCGGGACGTTAAGCCCTGCAATCATGAGTTGGTTGGTTGGTTTTTACATTTCTGAAAAAATCAAAGCTGTAAAAGAAAGTAACAGCCAAGGGAGACTTGGAGAATACAACGTAATATAATAAGCTACCTTGAAAGTTTAATTAGTGGAGGAAGATTCTTCCAGAAACACACACACACACACACACACACACACACACACACACACAGAATTACCAGGACTGTTTTTTACCATCCCCCCCTTCCACATCTTGGCGGGCAGGTCCCATTGTTACATCACTGTATCCCTGGGAGCTTCTAAAGAGCATTCAGGCTGCTGTGCTTCTTCCAAGCCAGACTTGTGTATTCTTTGTTAATACCATAGTCCAAAGGCGTCAATTCCTGGTCTTGCCTATCCTTTTGTCCAACTTTTGCGTGCACATGAGACCCTCAGAAATGCCATGGCTCTGGTCATGCGCGCTTTAATCTTAAAGGTGGCGTGTTTCCCTTTTAACACTTGCACAAGTCTTTTTGCCGCCGGTTTCCCCAGTGCAACATGTTGTTGATTTCTTGACGGCTACCTCCATGACCCTTGATTGTGGATCCACGTTAAAGGACACCTCTGTGGCTCTTAGCTGCAGTTCCTCCCATCTCAGCCCCGTCTGCACACGGTGTTCTCTGCGTGGAACAACCTGATGTTGTAGGAGGAATCCCACAAGGAGGCCGTGGCCAAAAGAGGTTATCTTCTGAGGTCCTGAGTGGACATATGTTTGAATGGCAATTGCAGTGTTCAGTTATGAAAGGAAATAAAGCTGTACACGACGTTGGTGTCATTTATATGTCCTGTCAGTATGGTGGGATGAATGTGGTTTGCAATGGAATGTGGGGTTGAAAGCATAGGAGACATCTACACCGTCTTTTTTCCCCAGTCTCTCATTACAGGGGAACTGGAATTGAGCAGTCTAGTGTAGACTTTAAGTCCCATGGGGGGTGATGTGCGCAGACACCGGGTTGGGGGCGGGGAGGGGTGGGTCTGAAGAAAACTTGGTATAGGGAAATGGTAGAGGTGAGTTCTTCGTGATGAGGCTGATGCGTTGAGGCAAAGCACGCACCGGGTGTGTTCACTGTACACACAGCTGCTAGGAAAACCGCCCTCAAGAGGAGCGGTCTGACATTCAGACAAGGGTTGGTACCCTCAGCATCTCTTTCAGGCCAGAGAGGAAGCAACTGGTAGAGCTATTACTTTAACCCTAAAGTCCTTTCTCAAATGGTACGAGCGATAGCTTACAGGACAGTGTCTGGAATCTTGGCGACGACGATGCCTGGACTTAGATGCTTCTGGACTAGAGAACCTTAGAGGAAAAAGGACATGTCTCGCCCACGGTGATGCCCAAGAATGAGCTCTGAACGTGGTCCTGAGGAGAGACCTTTCTGCCGAGCTCAGGGTTAGTAGTGGGGTCTTTTCAGAAGGTGGAAAGTGGGGTTATAAAAGCAATGAGGAGTAGAAAGCATTGGCGATAAGGATTCTGCTGGGATTAAAACCGAAAAGCACCTGAGACTTGCAAACAGGCAGAATGTAAGGACCCTTTTCATGACGTTCGCTGCAGTCTGGTGACTGGGAAGAGAACCACGGCTCGGGAACTAACCGTCATGTGCCTCTCCAATCAGAAATGCCCAAGTGCCGTTGTCCCACCAGAAAGTGAGATGATTGAAGAGCGCCTTAAAACCATTTTTGAAAAGAGACATAAGGAAACTGACTCCAAGACTGACGACCTTGGGGCTGTGGTTCTAGACTCTTAACTCCAAACCAAAGTCGTTGCTATTGAGCGGGTTGGGTCCAACGCCTAGTCTCTGTGGGACGGACCACCACTGCCTCTTCAGTGTCCGAGACTGTGGATCTTTCAGGAAGCAGGAAGAAAGCCTCACCTTTCTTTTGCGGAGCAGCTGGTGGGTTCACATTGCAGCCTGCCTTTTAACTCAGGACCCCACCCCTCCACCCCCCTCGGGCACCTTGCTTCTAGACGAGCGTCTCATAAGGGTAGTTTTGGGGTACTGAGGATAGGGATCCGCTATCATAGCTTGCAAGCTGTGATCTGCTCACGGCCTTCCTTATGCATGAGTAAGAAACACTGGATCGTAACCCCAGCCCTAGTCACTGTGTCTTCATGTCAGCAAACCAACTGCCCTGTTGTTTGGAGTGGAAACACATAGGCTACATGCTAGAACGTTCCATAGGTTAGTAAATGAGTGTCTATTCCTGGGCTGATTAGGGGTCTTCTGGAAGGAAGTTCTGGGCGGCAAGCTATAATACTGCCCTCAGCCCCACTTCTGGCTGTACTTCCCATTACCCAGCTGAGAGGAACACAAGCGGGAAACAAAAAACACCTGATGGGCTGACTCCTAGCAAATTCAACTTTAATAGAGGCCCTCCACTGAGTAAGTATTCAGTGAGTGTCTACTCTGTGCCAGGAACCGTTTTAACCAGCCGCTTCGAAATTCCGGAGGTGGAGAGATCGATGCCGTAGTGAAACATATTTTTAAATATTATAGACTTCAGCTGACAGTAAACTAAATGTGTGAATTACGGAGTTTGTAAGATCACCAGAGGAACCGAGATTTTAGCATCGTTAATGAAAGCACGACCTCCACCGGAAGAGTAGTTCTAGTCGGGTCTAAACAGCGTTAGAAAATACCTTTCTGTTCTGGGTTTTTAATCAAAACACGGGATGAGATGAAGGCGCGGCTGCGGAACTTGCTCCCGGTCACTCAGCTCAGAAAGGGTCTGACTCGAGAGCTAAGCCCCCACCTCCTTGTTCCCACTCCAGCCCCAAGGTGACTCCCCTGCTTCAGTGAAGACGGGGAGACTCATTTCCCATCAGCTAGTTCAGCACGGGTCGAACGAGCAACTGAACTGAACTGAAGGGCCTCCCCGCCTGTCCCCACGTCTTAAGCCACCTGGCCCAACTGGCTCCCGAGACCCAGAGAGACTGGAGACAGTGGCCGCAGGCTTCCCTCTCCCCACACACGCGGCAGCTCTGTGCGGGTTCCATCCGGGAAGTCAGGAATTCAAACTCCAGCGCGTGGTTCACAAGCGAACATGCTGCTGTTGCCACCACCCGAGCAGCTTTTTTGTTCCCAGTGTGTATTAGCTTTATGCTGTTCACGGTGTTCCATTTCACAGCACTCTCCCCGTGTTAACGCCTCCGATTAACGGAATTAACGGAAACCTTCTTTGTTTCCTTTTCGGTGAGATGCTTTCCTGATGCTAAAACGCACCATCTTTACCAAAACTAGAAGGTCTAAAGAAATGAAGATGGTCTCACAGGCTCTAGGAGTCCTGGAGCTGCTGGGGGCCGCCACCCTCGGGGTTAGCAGCTCAGAGTCCAGCTGTTCTATAGAAGAAAGACGAGGCCCCCTGCTCTCATAACAAAATGCGCCGGCGCAGAAGCCCGATGGGGGGCCGCCTTGAGAGGGTTTGGTTTTTAAAGTCATTTTGTCGGGGACTCGGACAACTCTTACCACAATCCACACATCGATCTATCGTGTCAAGCAAATTTGTACATTTGTGGCCATCATCATTTTCAAAACATCCTCTTTCTGCTTGAGCCCTTGGTACCAGCTCTTAATTTCCTCTCCTCCTTCCCTCAATGCCCTACCTCACAAGCCCTTGGTAATTGATAAATTACCATTATTTTGTCATGTCTTACACTGTCTGGCATGGCCCTTCACCCACTTTTCTGTTGTCCGTCCCCCAGGGAGGAGCAGGGGGTTTATATGTAGATCCTTGTGATCAGTTCCCCATTTCTCCCCCATTGGTTTGGGTTTTTCATCTCAATACCGGAGTCTATCTTGGTGAATATTTTAGTATGTCTGCCCTCTCCCTCTTTAAGTGTCATGTTTTTGAGGAAATTCGGGGGGGGGGGCGGCCCAAATGTTGACAGCACTTGCTTTAGATCCCTTGCGTTTGGCCTCACAGGACAAAATCTTCATTTTATTTGGTAACTTCTAAATGTCCGTCTTGGTGTGTATTTGTCTAGGTTTCTGCCTCAATGCTCAAGCAGTTCCCCAACAGCGGCCTGAGCCCAGGTCTCTTCAATGTGGGGCTCCAGTTATCTCCCCAACAAATTGCCATGCTGAGCCAGCTCCCCCAGATGCCTCAGTTTCAGTTGGTAAGTTAGCAGCTTGCCCTCCTAGCGCTGCAAAGTAAATTTCCGCGCCCTCCCCCCCCAAACCTAGTGTGTTCTTTAGTTTGTTTTGTTTGTTTGTTTGTTTGTTTGTTTTTTGGCATCACTGCTCTCCAGTGGTGGGAGTAGGAGACCCAGCCCCACTGCTGGAATTGAACCTCCGTCCCCGTGGGCCGCAGTCCTGCGCACAACCACTACGCCACCGGGGCTCAGCCTTTTAATTTTTTTTTTTGTTGTTGTTGTTGTTCTTTAGTTTTGATTTGCTTCATTTACCTCTCCCAGTTCTTACATCAGAAGTTACTGGCTCAACGCGTCCGTGCTGTGTGCGGAAGCGTTATTAGAGAGGAGCCCCGGTGTCGCCATGATTAAACGAATTGAAAGGCTAGTGGTGGGAATCACCCCCAGTGACCAGCGTATGGGAGAAAAACCCGACTGTCTGCTCTGTGCAGCGAGCATCTATCACACACCCGTAGAGCCAGGCCTCCCTGTCACATGAGTTCAAAGGTGAATCTGCTGCTTCTAACAATCACAAAAGATTGATAGATTAGCCCAAACCCAGCCCACCCCATGCCTGCCAAGTCTGTTCTGCCTCACGGTGACCGCCTAGACAGGACAGAACTCTTACTCCCCCAGCAGGGCTTCAAGGCTGTGCATCCTGACAGAAGCAGACCCCCACCTCCTTTTCTCGGGCAGCCTTTCCGAGCGCTTTTAACTTCTGCACCCCAACGGCGCCTTGTATGTAAATGTCACTAATAGGCCAGCAACCTGAGACTGTCCAGCTTAGGAGACACCGGTCCCTCTCTGGTTTTACAGGCTTGTCAGCTTCTCCTGCAGCAGCAGCAGCAACAGCAGCAGCAGTTGTTGCAAAACCAGCGGAAGATCTCTCAAGCTGTGCGGCAGCAGCAGGAGCAGCAGGTGCGGCCTTCTCTGCGGCGGGAGGCCTCGGGGGGGTTGAGGTTGGCACTCAAAACTGGCTCTGGGATACTAGCTTAAAGGTTGGCAGTGTCTCTGTTGGAGACAATGACCTGAGGAGCCACTTCCTGAAGGTCACAACCAGTGACAGCCCTGTGGAACTCAGTTCCACTCTGTCACACCCTGGTTGCCCACAATTCAGAATCAGCTGATGACAGCCGGTGAGGGTGGGGTTGGAAGGGGCCCCTCTAGTCGTCCAGGCGAGGAGCGGGCCTTGACCACAGAAAGGGGCTAGGAGCTGCCTCGACCGGTGGCGTTCAGGATACGGGCTCACGGCTTCCCTTTGGACCATCCCACCCGGCAGCTGGCTCGAATGGTGAGCGCGCTGCAGCAGCAACAGCAGCAGCAGCAGAGGCAGCCCAGCATGAAGCATTCGCCATCTCATCCCGTCGGGCCCAAGCCACATCTGGACAACATGGTACCCAACGCTCTGAATGTGGGGCTCCCAGACCTTCAAACCAAAGGGCCAATACCTGGATATGGTTCTGGTAAGCTCTTCACCATGAATCCTGCCATTGTTCTTCTTTTCGTTGAACTCTCATGTTCTGGGCCATGCTGGAAGTCACACCCCTAGTCACACCCTAGCTGCACAAGATGATGTCTTAGCCCCGTTCCACAGAGGAGAAGTCTCAGGCCCCCATTGCAGGGTGACAGTTTTCCCAACCTCACTACAGAGGTGATCAATCATAGAGCCAAGGCACCAGTCTCTGACTACAAAGCCTCAGAGTCATGAATGGCCATCAGGGATGTCTGGAAGCCAGGTGAAATGGCTGTCCACTCTTTGAATGGGACATAGACATCCTAGATTGTGATAAGACATCTACCAGTGGAAGTGTTTCGCTCTACTGATAAGCTTGCCTTCTCTTAAAAACAATGAGGAACTAAAGTCGTAGGGCAAGCTGATGAAATTCATCTAATAGTATGTCTCTTGACTTCAGTGGAACTACTAGAACAAGCAGGGGTATACCTTTGACATTCATCAAGAATGTTTTGGCAAGCAAATCCTAGCTCTTCCAGAATTAGGGGAGCATGGTACGAACAGAATTTTAGCAGCGTGGTTCTAAGGATTTAAAGTCAAAATTAAAATACAAAGAGGGTACCCCATATCACAGTGTGTTTTTTTAAACCTGACGACATTGGTGTTTCAGGGCAATAAGATTCTGGTATATTAACTAGAAAATAGGAGTTGGGGGTGGGACTCAGAAGCATGCCCCAGGAGGCAAAGTGACCCCAGCCAATTGTCCTGCCTTCAGGGGGTCTAGTTCAGTAACCTTCCAACTGGGTTGCCCACATAAAAGACTGAAAAAAGATCTTAAAGCAGCCACAGACCTGATAGGTTTAAGAAAATTCTGCTTCTACCTTAAAATAGCATCTGGCTGGGAACTGAATGAAATTCAAGATTGTCTCTCCCACCTGAGAAAAAGGGCAAGCACTTTCCCCGGTTCCCTTCTTACAGGCACGCACCTAGGGGCAAGAGCACCCAGCAAGGAGAAGACTTCCTCAGTGATTTAGGGGACCTGCTGCCTGGGCTGCACTCAAAATCTCTGCCTGTGTTAGTCTAGGTAAACCAGAGAAACAAATCATAAACACTCATATTTTATGAGAGTTTTATAGAAAGTTAGTTGTACATTAAGCATCCCAACCCAGGCCAGTCCAAACGCACGTGTCTGACACTGATCCATAAAGTCCTCCTCAAACCCACAAAACACAGAATGCAGGACAAAAGTCGAGTGAGTGAGCATGTCAGCATCTCGGCGCTGGCAGGGGTCTCCACTCGGCTTCTCCAGCACCCAGGGCTGCATCAGGGTAGGTCCGTGTGGTTTCTCAGGGATTTCTCGCAGGAATTGAGCCTTGTCAGCGGTGGCAGAGAACTAGCTAGGGCAGCTGCACACTAGCAAGGCTCACTGAATCTTTTAGCAGTCCGAGTTTCCGTTAATCCCACATGTGTTCGCTGGCCAGGTTGGCACAGTAAACCTTAAGTATCAGACCACCGTTTTCTGGAGGATGAAGCTTAGGATGTACCGAGTGGTTTGGAGTTGAGACATGTCATGTGAAAACAGAAGGCCACATCCGTGCATTGCCTTCCCTGATCCTCAGAGGGCTGTGTGCTTTGCAGTGAGCCCCCTGTGTCAAGCAGGGGGGGCATGTAAGAGAAGCAGCATGCTCATAGTTTTTCAGTGCAAGAATTGTTCTCAGTCACGCCCCTAGCTGGAAGGAAAAGCCCTCTGAGCAGCTTGGACAGGCTCAGTTAGTGACCCCATGTCCTTTGACATAGAAATACATTTTCAGAGTATAGCAGGGAAAACTCTTTAAAACACTGGCCGTGCTTTGTCAGTTAAGGCTTCATTCAGAAGCCCAAGTCACACAATACTTTCAGTGTTGGTCAGATTTTTTTATAGGGTTGGATATTTTCTGCCTCTTATTTAAAATTAAAATTATGTATTGACTGGAGATGCAGCATTTTTAGCAACATGGTGGTGTTAAATTAATGGTGTTATTTCTAATTATGCACTAAAAAACTTAAAGCTTTTTTTTTTTACATTTTATGATATGCCTTAGGTCTTTATAATCTGCCTTTTAAGATTTATATTGTAATTTATTTCAGTTGTAGAGTTCCTGAACTACCCTTATTTGAAGTGAAAATGGGGGGTTTAAAGCAAATCTGATTTGGCTGTGTATTTTGAATGAGTTAAACCGTGTATCTAGTAAGATTTTGATATCACACACACACACACACACACACACACCGCATATACTCTGTGTATATATAAGCTGAGTTTTTCCAGCACATTTTTATGCAGTTTTTGTGTATATCATATGAAGAGATTAAATCCCACACACACATAAATTACATTGCTAAGGTGTCATAAAAGTGAACCATATTTTAAATTTTTGAAGGCTGAATAGAGCCAACTAAAAAAGTGATAACTTCTAGGTAACAAACATAATGAAGAGGGGTTTTTTTGTTTTCCATAATGAAAAGTTTTTACATCCTACTCAAGCCTCTCTTTTTGGTATATTTTCTTCAAGTCAAAAGGTGTGTTGACAACCAAGCTGATCCTTAACTGGTCTTTTTCGAGAACAGATGATTCCTAACACGTTGCTTTGCAGCAAAATTGAAAACTTACATAATCGTGTTGCTAGATGCTCATAGCCAATCTGAAGATTACATTTCAGTAGCTCTGCCTGGGTTGGGCACAAAGACATAACTAGAGAGGAACCAAAATAATTTAATGATGTTATCATGACAGGACTCCCACTTAGGCTAATTCTACTAAACCGATACCTGTCTCCTAACTTACATGACTAAGATTTCTTAGTTCCATCATGCTTGAGGACACTGTCAGATAAATAGCCATGAAAGGACTATGCAAACATCAGACTAACCTTACAAGAAATGCCAACAGGAGTGGCACACAGAGAACCAGCAGCAGGAGAGTAGAAGGCACCCTGAGATTGCTCTCCCTGGTACCACCACCCAGTGTCAACCGGAGCTAGAAGCATGCCAAGAAACTCTGTGTTTGAGGCTGAAAATAGGGAACAAGGTACATTCTTTCATCTATAGTGCAGACAGTTACAAAAGAAGACGTCGGAATTCTATGGTTACAGAACTTCCAGGTGGTGAGGCGGTCAAGCTTAAATGACGGGCAAGGCTATGACAACAAAAAGACGTTGGCCGAAAATGACGGAGGCAGGGCAGGCCACTGAGCGGAGAGCAGGGGTGGGAGACAGAGGGGCAGAGGCTGTGGCACTATACTCTACCTGGCCCCTCGTCCGAGATGGACAGCTTCATATCGCACGTTCACAACCACAGAGATGTCTAGCACCTCAGCTTACATGACCTCAATAGACCGTGTGCTTTAAGCACACAGCAATTTAAAAAGTGATGCGTGTATAAGAAATGATTCCTTGCCCAAACTGAACCTTTTAATTTTTTTGTGTTAACTTTCATCAGAACCCTGATGTTTTATTTATTTTATTCTATTTTAATCATTTTATTGGGGATTCATCCAACTCTTTAACACAGTCCATGTATCCATCCATCATCTCAGGCACATTTGTACATTTATTGCCCTCATCATTCTCAAAACATTTGCCTTCTACTTGAGCCCTTGGTATCAGTTCCTTGTTTTTCCACTCACTCCCCCTCTCCCTCCCTCCTACTCCCCCTCCTCTTGAATCCTTAATATTTATAAATTATTATTATTTTGTCATGTCTTATGTTGTTCGGCATCTCCCTTCATCCCCATTTGTGTTGTCCATCCCCCTGAAGAAGAAATTATATGTAGATCCTTGTCATCAGTTCCGCCTTTCTACCCCACCTTTCAGGCGGCCAAGAAGCTCAGACCCCAGGCTGTTTTTCTCTGTCAAAAGGCCACCATGTAATTTGCACGAGGAACACTTGGCTCACTCCAGTAAAGCATGTGTCATAAATTGCCTGTGCCCTTCTCAACCTCCCCACCCATCGACCCATCCACCCATCCTTTCATTTCAACTACATAAACTGTGAGAAGAAAGTATTCCCAACCCCTCCTTTTAAAAAAAAAAAAAAAGATCCTCTCATTAAAAATACTTACATCTTAGGCCTGAGCCCCGGTGGCTTTAGTGGTTGAGTGTGGGACTGCAACCCGCGGGTTTGGCGGTTCAAATCCAGCGGCTGCTCTCAGGAGCAGCGCTGGGGAGTGCCCATGACCACCAGAGGCAATGATGCCCCCCCCCCCCAAAAAAAAAAATTACTTACATCTCCAAGGATTTCCCTTTTCAAAAAAGAAAGACACCAACCTTGGGTGAGAAAAGCCAGTTTCAAAGAGGGCGATGGAACAGCGTTCTTTATAAAAATAGTAACGTTTCAAACATGAAGTCAAGTAGAATGAAGTAGATGTATTATGTGTTGGCGAAGCGACCTCAGACGAGTAGAACCAGCGCAGGGAAGAAAACCATGCCGTGGGATTTTCTTGGGTAAATGGAACTCAGGAGCCAAAGAGGTGGCGGGGGTGGGTGTGGAGGCAGAGGAGAGTGGACGGATAGTTGACAAAGAGCACAGTGTGCACGGGTGGGGTTAGACATCTGGGATTTGCCATGGCAGGGTCCTCCCTGGGTGCCTATACTTTGCCGTGTTGACCACACCTTCGAAGGTTCCTCCTCACCTTTCTGTGTCCCTTCCTCTCCCCTCTTGTTTCATTCGTTCAGTTTGGGCCTTTATTGTACTCTTTGAAGAAGTGTTCAAAATATTCAAACCCAAGATGAACAGAAGGTCCTTGGGGCTACCTCCACAAACCTTGTCCCACGCCCAGCCCCATGCAGTGCTACAACTACCACCCGTCAGACCCTTGCTAAGGGCCTGCTCCTCAACTGTGAGCCTCCGATCAGTCCCCAGGCCTGCCTCGTTGCCTTAAGACCTCTGTCAAGTCCATCTCTTGGATTGTACACACAGGGCACACACTCAAACCAACCCATACTCACACAGCCAGTTCTCCCTTTTTCTCTGTGGCTGAAAATACCATCTCTTGCCCTAGAGAAAAGGGTCCCAAGTCCTGGCCTGATGTCCAAGAGCCTCCATAACCTGACTCTTCCTTCCTCCCTGACCTCGGGCCACTCTCCATCTTGCTTCCTCCCACAGTGAACTAGCCATTGCACCCACATGGAACGCATTGCCATTCCCTAAGCATGCTGGCTGTCGGGAATCAGAGCTTTTGTGCTTCTCTCCTGACGCCCTTGATCAATGACCTTTATCCTCCTAGGCCTTTACGGCTCCCAGGTCCCGTGTCACAACCTTCCTGCTGTTCTTATACTACTTCCGTATGATAGGTGGACGTTGCCATCTAAGGTGGAGAATCGCCGGCCCCAGCCTACTGCCTGGGTAAATGTTGGATCTTTGAATCAGAGATTGTACAAATGCATTGAGAAAAGACCATCTTTGTGACCCAAGCACTTTTCCTACTTTCCCCACCATCGCTACCCCTCTCCCACCCTCCTCCCCCCCCAAAGAAAAAAAAACAAACCAGGAGTCAAGGGCTGAATTTTGAATCAAAGTATTTTGGTAAAGAGAATTGGTCTTTGACGGAAAAAGGCAGCGGCCGGGCTCTCCGCACCTGGGTTGTTGGCACTCGGAACGGACAGGAAGGCTCACCGTCTGGCTCTGCATTTCAGGGTTCAGCTCTGGCGGCATGGACTACGGCATGGTTGGCGGGAAGGAGGCTGGAACCGAGTCTCGCTTTAAACAGTGGACCTCCATGATGGAGGGACTGCCCTCTGTAGCCACACAGGAAGCCAATATGCACAAAAATGGTAAGAGCAACCCGCGCTTCCTGAGTCGGAGCCGCTCTGCCCTGGCTGGCCCGTAAAATTATTTTGGAGCATAAATCTTCAGCTTTGTTCTAATCCATTTCTTGTGTCCCCATCCTCCCCAACCCCCATACATCTTCGGATCTCTTAGGATCAGAAGGAAGGTTGGGTTAAATGTAGATCAAGTTACAAGAAACTGGTTCTGACTTAGGAGGCATTAGGATTTGCCCACGCGATCCAGGACATTGACGGGTGCTGTGAACCCGGACTCACTCAGTAAATTGCCGGAGAGGACGGAATCAGCTCGTGGAGTGGGTGCTGTTGTTTTGTTATTGGGGTGGGCTTAGTTGAAACCTAGGGGAGCCCAGGAAGTGCATGTGTTGATTATTTTTTTTTTTTTATCATATTAAGTCCCATTCTTTTTTCCCCATTTTTTTTTAAACCGTTGCCCTTTAATTTCCTAAAGATGACTAATGGGACCATACCTGAGATGTGAACTTTCCGAAAAGCCATCTTGTTCTCTCTGAATCGAGGTGTCTGCAAAGATAGCCCCGAGGGCCCTACGTGCTGGGGTTGTAAGTGCGGGTTGTCGCTGCCTCCTCGTAATTCTCTCCCAGGGTCCTCCAGCTCCCTCGTAAACCGGGAAAGGGCCTCAGAACCTTTCTTTGGTGCTTGCTTCAGCTGACAGTAATTCAGTGGGACTCAGCTGTAACCCTGAGAACTAAGAGTAAATAAGGGCCTGGCTGTTGCTCTGCAGTGCTGGGTTCCAGGCCGGCCCTGGAGGGTGAAGGTTGTCAGGTTTTCTGTGTAAAGCCTTCTGCAGTAAGCCCAGCCGCTCCCCTGAGGGTCCCCCGTCCTTTGACTTTGTGCCCTGGAATCCAGAATGATTTCTTGACATGAAAAGGTCTGGTGGGGGGGCGGGAGGGGGGGCCTACACAATCCAAGCCTGCCGTGTCACCTGGAAGGCAAGGCACTTTCACAGCTTCCTCAGACTGGTCCCCCAGGACCCAGGAGGTGCCTGACAGTAAATACCAAGTGGCATGTGAAAGAGCCCTGGTTATAAATAGCCCGGCGACACTTCCCGGCTTCCTTTGCAATCTCCAGGGGAAGGCAGCTGCTCCTTCTCCACAAGTTTACCATCGTGGCCCCCGGAGCCAGGTTTCTCCAGGGCCTTCCCACCCAGCCAATGACAGGGGCTGCTGTTGATTCGTTCCCCTGCCACACCGCACCACACTAAACCGAACCAAACCAGATGAGGTTTCATACGTCACCCTGGAAATCTTTGCATGTTGGTGCCCAGAGGGATTAACCATAGCTCCAGAAACACAGGATGGCATGTAACATTCCTTTGACAGCAGTAGGTAGAATGGTGGTAGCTTCTGGGTGCCTGTATTGTGAAGGTCTTTGTTAGAGAGCCCTTAAAGCTGTGGGTTTTGTTTTTCCCCACTGTCCCATAACCTATAATATGTACAAGAATGGGGCTCTGACAGAATCGCGGAAGTGCTGTCAGAAAAACCCTTACAAAGGCTTTGCTGTTCTCTGCCTGTGAGGCCCTGGCTCCCAGAGCAGCGCCTCCGACTGCTGGAGCCGTGCTGGCAGAGACCCTGGGCGGGAATTCCATCTCATTGCTTGGGAATTTAAAGCAATTACAGATGCCATTCTCTCTGATGGGCTGCCTCTCTACCCTGATTCTTCTAGCTCTGCTCAGCCTGCTCAGCACGCATGACTTGGGTGGAACCCATCAGTGGAAATGTAGTTAAAATCCCTCTTTTCTACAGCCAGCTGTTTATTCATATTTCTCCCTGAATTATTAGCATAGAAACTATGGAGATCATGGTGGGGTTACCTGTCGTTTGTGAGCACTTCTTTAATTCAGAAGACAGAGAAGCCTAAACTGGAAAGGCATGCTCAAGCGTGACAATGATCTCAAGTACGTAAGGGAGACGCTGGGAGCTTGAGACGCGTGGAATGGATCCTTCCTGGTCCTACTGCTTGTTGATGCTCGACTGAGCCTCAGAAGCCTCATCTCTAGGGACTCTCTGGACCGCATCAACCTCCAGATCACTGAATACAAAGGATGACATGTTCTCTTCCTTGCATGAATGAGTTTATCTCTCCTTTCGCAGGCGCTATCGTGGCCCCTGGTAAGACCCGAGGAGGGTCGCCGTACAACCAGTTTGATATCATCCCAGGTGACACACTGGGTGGCCATACGGGTCCTGCTGGTGATAGCTGGTTACCTGCCAAATCTCCACCAACAAATAAAATCGGAAGTAAATCCAGCAATGCCAGTTGGCCTCCAGGTACTGTCTCGGAAATGCCTTTTCAAAGGTAGCATTCGTGTTTTCGTTGTTCATTTCAGGTTCTGAACATGTGGTTTTTGCAACCCACTGTATGCGTAAGAGCACGAGATCTCCTTTTTCTCTCCACTCAGTAATGGCGGTAAAAGCCAGGCATGAGCTGTGCACTGTGGATAGATGGAGACGTTTTGTTCGCCAGGGGCTCTGCCCTCTAGCCTTCAGTCAGGAAAACTAGATGTGAACTCTGGACGCTCTATGGTAGGTTACTCTGGAAATTCGTCCAGGAATGACACATGGGCATCAAGGAAGGTGACTTTGACCTTGACACCCATCCCATGGACAGGATGCCTTGGAACCTGGTTTGTTTTTTTTTGAGTGTACAACAACTTGATTTGTTTATTCATTAAGTATTTTTATTAGGTTGCATATAAGCAGTAGTGGGTACAGTGAAGTTTGGAAGCAATTGCGTTTTTGTTATTGTTATTGACACAAATCTGTCTTCATTGTAGAAAGATAAGAAAACTAAATGAAAAAAAAAAGAAAGATTAACTTGGAAATACCAGGAGAGGATGCAGATTCTACTTTCAAGCGTTTCTTAATTAGAATAGAATGTTTTCTTTATGAACCATATTCACTTCTGTGTCTGACAGATTAAAGCAACAATGAGTATTGTGTATATTTTTTAAGAAAAAGAAAACTAAATGGAAACCCCTAATTCAAAGAATGTGAAGACCTGTTCTTCCAGACCTTTCTGTGCCTGTATATTTGTGATAGGAATCTCCAGCGTTGAATTTCACTTTAAAGTAAACTAATTAAATGCATGTTGTTCTTCCTCATAATTGGGAAAGTGAAAGTTTATTCGTTCTTTTTTACCATGTAGCTTTAAATATGGCTTAAATTAACACGTGCACCCCATTTTTTTTTTTGGTGGGACGGGGTAACCTCTCAGATCTATTCCCGGCATTTGACATGATAAGTCACAGTATCCCTAGACATCTGTGGAGTGGCGATTCTTAGCCAGTTGCTGGTGGGGAACATGGGAGGGGTCCCAGTGCTTGACTTAGCTGCCTGAACAGTTCTTAGGAGCTTCAGGGAACCAAATCCTGCCTTTTCCTACCTTCAGGCCGTAATCCCCCTAGAAGATGAAGCACCTCAGGTCAATATTGACGAATGAGTGGTGGCTTAAGTTCACCCCCAGAGACAGCAGGGCAGCAATGTCTAGAGGTCATCACAGAGAGGCAGAGATTTCAGTTGAGGGTGTATACATGCTGATTCTTTTTTCTCTTTTTAGCTTTGTAATGAAAATCTAGTGTAAAATAAAGCAAGTCTTAGACTCATTTTCACAGACCCATTACTTACGGCAAAAAAGAGCTGTCAGTTTTTGAACACCACCTCACCCTGATTATTTGTTCTTCTTGTCTCAGAATTCCAACCAGGAGTGCCGTGGAAAGGTATCCAAAACATTGACCCTGAATCCGACCCTTATGTCACCCCAGGAAGTGTGCTGGGGGGTACAACCACATCTCCCATTGTAGATACTGACCACCAACTTCTGCGGGATAACACCACAGGTAAAGGAGTGGTACTGCCCTGCCCTGGGATACCACCCCCCCCCCTCTTCTCCTAGGTGTCAATCTGTGGCTTCTTCCACATTTACTGCTCCCTGCTTACTTACCCAGAAAATAGAAATCTGTAGCTTTATGCATTTTTATCTTTTAAAGGTGTTTTCGTTCTCTTTTCTCCTGAAAGTTAAGTTGAACACTCTATAGGACTTACTGGTTATGCCTACATTTATATGCATCGTTTTCCCCTTCATTTGTCACAAAGGGTCTAATTCTTCCCTCAACACCTCGCTGCCTTCACCTGGTGCCTGGCCCTACAGTGCCTCTGACAACTCCTTTACCAACGTTCATAGCACTTCAGGTATGCGGCTCACCTGTCAGCGGTTTTCACCAGCCCCCTTTATAGAAAAACAGTCAGAATGTATGTCTTTAAGAATTGCTTTTGGTGGGGGAGGGAGGAGGGAGCGGAATGAGCTCATACCAAGGGCTCAATTAGAAAGAAAATGCTTTGAAAATGCTGATGGAAACATGTACAAATGTTCTTCACACAACAGATGGATGTATGGATTGTGATAAAAGCCGTAAGTGCCCCAATACCATGAATTTAAAAAAAAAGAAAAAGAAATGCTTTTCCAAAAGTCGAATCAATGTAAGTCAGTGTAGCTGGTCCCAAAGTTGCTCCCTTTTAGTTCCCGTCTCTGTCTGCTGTGTGGAAGTGAGTAGACTTTCACCGACTTTTGTGCTGAGCCAGAAGCCGCTGGTTTCCCACAAGGAGGAGGTAGATTCCACTTTAGACAAGACAGATAGTAACACAGGTGAGCACAAGGTGTGGTGGGTGTTCAGAAGACAGAGGTCATGTCCTGATAGTGCTATCAGTGTCTTCCTCTCTCCAGTCGCCCAGGAAGACCAAGGGCCGTGAGAAGAGCCAGCGGAGTTGTCAGTAGTCTTTGCCAGGGCAGCCAAGTGTAGTGTTCATTCCTCGAAAAATCTATCTCATGGACCATAGAAGATGAAGGAAACATAGCCAAAGGAATAGAAAGGACTTCACGTCTGCCAGCCGCTTGTGTTGAGTTCTGTGTGTGCGGTGGATTTCTTTCAGTAAGAATGAGAAGTTGACAGCTGTAATATAGCCCCTGAAGTTACCCAGCCCATCACCTCAGTTTTGCAGGAGGTTCACCCAAAAGCCATGAAAGCCATTAGAATGTGTTCATTCTCTGTGCAAAAGCAAATAAAACCAATCTCTAGCTGCCTTGGAAGATACTGCATGCTAATGGCCAACGCGCTGCCCTCTCTTTTCAGCTCATGTCACATCGCCAAATGCTACACTATCTACCAATTATGACTGCTCTGGCGGCCCAGGGATTATGCCCAGCCCCCAGCACGTGTGCTCTGTGTTAACCTTCACTGAAGTCTGTGAGGAAGCCTGGTGTTCGCCCCACTTGGTCCCGGATGCAACTGCTCTTCTTCTTGCCACTATAATTTGCCTCAAGGCTGAGCAGTTCTATAAAGGAGCAAACTCAAAGTTGTTTTGCTTTCCCCGGTTAACCTAAGCTAGAGGCTGAACTTTAAAGTGTCAGGGTTTTTCCTCCTGGGTCAGGAGAAGGTGGAAACAGGAGGAAGCCAGAAAAGGTCAGGGCTGCCTCCCGCGATCCTGCCCTGCGGTTCTTGCTGCTGAAAAAGGGCCACTCCTGGGTCCCGGGAGACCTGCACTTTTCCTTTTCACCCACGGACCCCAGGAAGGCCGGGCCTGTCATCTGCTGCTCTTGCAGTGACTGCTGGTGCTGGCGCAATATCTCTGCTGGTGCCTTTTCTCTGTTCCCAAACCGTGGCTTTCTGCCTGGCCACGCTACTTATAAGCTCAGGAATGCCTCGGGATATTTAAAGTTCATTTCTCACTACCGCTCGGCATTGTACTTTCACAGGGTTCTTTCTGCACATCGAGGAACTTGTTTTCACCTCCTCCGCTTCTCCTGGTTTCGGCCTCAGATGGAGCTGTTTCATTTTCAGATAGATGGCCCAAGAACCACCTCAGACTTGTCAAAAACCAGAGGGTCCTGCTCCCACCCCACTCCTCCAGCTTCCCATCCTACCTGAGCGCTCTTGCCAGTGCTGCTTCCATGCCAAGCAGGCACACGATCTTGGTCATTATTCCCACTTTGGACTTTGCCTTACTCCCCGCCCTCCAGCAGCAGCCCCGTCCTGCCAGTGGTTGCTTCTTCACCTCTGTCTCTTTAATCCAATTGGATCTTTCAGCGATACAAGGGGTATGGTGGGTTAAGCAAATCACAAGGTCAACGGTTCAAGCCCCCCTGCCCCCGCACTGCAGAAAGATGAGCTTGTCTATCCCCATAAAGATTGAGTCCCCTTACTTCTACGGAGCAGGTTTACTCTGTCCAGTAGGGTCACTGGGCGTCAGAAGCGACGACAGCAGTGGAGTTTGGGGTGTTCACGGTCATTCTGGTTTAGACTGTTCACACCAGAAGCTGAATTGACTGCAAGAATCTCCTAACGGCATCTCACTCTGCTCCCAGTCTCTTGCGGGCCTGCCTTGAGTTTCCCCAGGAAACGTTCAGTCAGAATTCGAAGAATTGAGAGTTAAAGTTGAACCTTAGGCTGGTAGGCTCCCTGCTCTCTGAGCCCACCCACTTGCGCACCCCCCCCCGACAGCTCGTCTGCAGGCGGAGACCTTGCTGCCCCGCGTCACCAGTTTGGCCACTCGCTTGTTCTCCCTTCTCAGCTGAACACGAGCTTCTTGAGGAAAAGTGTTTATACCATACCCAGAGCAGTGGTGTAGTGCCTTCAGCATGCTAAGCTTTTAGTGACTATTTATTACGTGTTTATTTTTCTTACATCTGTTTGAAGTTAATATTGTGTATCAAGGCACCAAAAAATATCCATTGCCTTCAGTCACTGAGTATTTATAAGGGCAGCGGTTGTCTTCGGCTCCTCCTGCATGCCGTCACATCGCACGAGGTCGGGCAGCCCAGGGGCAACAGAGAGAGGAGAGCCTGGGTCTCGTCTTCCGTTCACCTGTGTAAAGCTCAGTGGAGAACCGCTCCATCTGGGTTCAGTACTGCTTTTTATAATAGAGACACATGGGGCTGAGCCCAGGTGGCGTAGTGGTTATGCACAGGACTGTGGCCCACTGGGACGGAGGTTCAATTCCAGCAGTGGGGCTGGGCCTCCTACTCCCACCACCGGAGAGCAGTGATGCCCCCCCCCCAAAAAAATAATAAATAATAATAATAATAGAGACACATGTATAGAAAGAATTTATGCGGATAAAGGGGCGCCCAAAAGTTCTTCGGGAAAAATCCACTGTGGTTTAAATTTCGTTTGTCCACACACTTTTTGATGCCCCCTTGCATTTGTCGGCCAAAGTGACCCCGCTAACCTTCCTTCGTTCTCACTCCTTCTAGCAAAGTTCCCCGATTACAAATCAACATGGTCCCCAGATCCCATAGGACACAACCCCACTCATCTCTCCAACAAGATGTGGAAAAACCATATTTCCTCAAGGAACACTACACCGCTGCCCCGCCCACCTCCTGGTCTGACCAACCCCAAAGCGTCATCTCCCTGGAGCAGCACAGCACCCCGATCCGTCAGGGGGTGGGGGACACAGGACTCACGGCTTGCTTCGGGTGAGAAGGGGGCTGCGAGGAGGAGAGCAGCATGGCTTTCTGAGGGGGGGCTTCTGTTAGTCCACACAAACAGGGAGGACGCGAGGAAGCCTTCCCTAGAGAGCAGTGGTTCTCAACCTTCGGATGCCACCACCCTGTCACAGAGCTCCTCGTGTGGTGGTGACCCTCCCCCCTCACCCCCGACATAAAATTATTTTCGTTGCTACTTCAGAACTGTAATTTTGCTACTGTTATGAATCGGGTGACTCACAGGTTGAGAACCGCTGCTAGAGAGGGAGACCGAGAGCGATCATTGTCATTGGTATAAGGCACAGAGACACAGGAGCCGCGGGGAGGGTGGGTAAAGTCTCACGGACCAACTGCAAAGTCAACACACAGGGGAAACGTTACATGGGGTGCCTAGGAATGGAGATGAGTGGAAGAGCATGTATTCACTTAGCATGAAGGACATCAGGGGTTTGTTTGGTTTTTTTTTTTTTTTTTGGTGGGGGGGAAGGGGAAACCAAACCAGGAACAAGAAAATAGCAAGAGAGCTAAAATCAATGAAGAGAAAGGCATACAATGCTTAGTGGGGCTGAATCAAGGTCAATGTAGCAATGAGGAATTACAAAACCCGAATGAAGACCGAGCATGATGGGGGGACAAGAGGAAAGTAAAAGGAAATAGCGGAAAGAATCAGGAGGCAATGGACATTTATAGAGGACTAAATACAAGCATGTACATATGTAAATATATATGTATAACGAGAGGGGAATAGAACTATGTACTCATATCTCTATGTTAAGAATTAAGGTTACAGATGGATATTGGGCCTCCACTCAAGTACTCTCTTCAACGCAAGAACACTTTGTTTTAACAATCCGGCATTCTGTGATACTCATCTACACAACACAATTGCTGAAGATAAAATGGGTGCATAAGTAAATGAAGAAAGCTGATGGTTCCCAGCTATCAAAAGATACAGTGTCTAGGGTCTAAAGGCTTGAAGATAAACAAGCAGCTATCTAGCTGAGAAGCAACCAAACCCACATGGGAAGACACACACCAGCCTGTGTGATCACGAGGTTCGATGGGATCAGGTACCAGGCATCTAAGACCAGGACAAAATCCTACCCAAGGAGCATTGGGTGAGGAAGCATGGAGTGGAGACCCAATACCCATCTGTAGACAATTGGGCATCCCCCTACAGAAGGATCACAGGCAAGACATGAGCCAGTCAGGGTGCAGGATAGCACTGATGAAACACAACTTTCCTCTAGTTCGTTAGTGCTTCCTTCCCCCCACTATCATGACCTCACTTCTACCTTACAAATAGGAGTAGACCAGTACATGCACACTGCTACAGACAAGAGCCCACCACAACGCAGGGAGCCCAGGATAGATATCTTCTTCCCTCGAGAGTAGTGATACCAGGAGGATCAGGGGAGTGTGGGGGGAGAAACGGGGGAATCGATCACTAAGATTAACTTATAACCCCCTCTCTGGGGGACGAACAATGGAAAAGTGGGTGGGAGTTAATGGGGGACAATGTAAGATATGAAAATAATAATCTATAACTTATAAGGGTTGGGGGAAGGAGGGGGAAAAAATGGGGAGTTGACAGCAGGCTCACGTGGAAAGAATGCTTTAAAAATGATGGCTGTGAGCTGAGCCCCGGTGGCGTAGTGATTGTGTGTGGGACTACAGCCCACAGGGTTGGCGGTTCAAATCCAGCAACTGCTCTCCAGGAGCAAGGCTGGTCCTCCTACTCCCACCAGGACAGTGATGCCAAAAAAAAAAACAAAAAAAAATGATGGCAGCAAATGTGCTTGACACACTAAATGAATGCATGGATTGTGATAAGATCTAAGTGCCCCCAATAAAAGTACTTAGTAAAAAAAATTTTTAATGGTGAGAAGGGGAGGTATTGTTGAGAGAAGACATTTTATCATGGGAACGGAGAGGCCTTGTGGACTATGTGAAGGCAGGGCTGGTTCGTGACTTTCTTGACGCTTCCTGACCTTTCTTCTGGTTGCTCACAGCCTCAACCTGGAGTGATGGTGGCTCGGTTTGTCCTAGTTACTGGCTGGTTCTTCACAATCTCACTCCACAGGTAAGCAGGCTTGTTCTCCCAGGGTTCTCTCGAGACCCTGGGTCCCATGACAAGAGTGGGGCTCTTGAGTGGACGGCTGGCAGCTAGGAAAGCATTTAGTTCTGGGTTGCTGCAGTAGAGCCCTTGGAACTCGGGCTCTCTCGGCGAGCAGAGGCGATCCTGTGTGGTGACTTCCGCTTAGCAGAGAGAACCGTCACGCTGCCCGCCGGGGCAGCAGAAGAGGGGGGGCGGAGGTTTTTGAACCACACATGTTAAAGAAATGGCTTATTTTCATGCCAGTTCTCCAGTGAGACAAGCATTTGAGGCCCAATCATTTTGTTCCGCTTCACAAGGGATCGGCCGTCTTTCTCCACTGTAGACGGAATCTGTTGATTTATTAGTGTCAAGACTCCGTGGGTGCTTTCAATTCCAACCCTGTTCCACATGACTCGTGCCCATTAACACAAGGTCAGTGGGCAACCTGCTAAAGGAGCCACGCGTGTGTGTCTCTCGGGGACACAAAGGCCTCAGTGGCCAGCAATGAATTCATGCACAGCTTCAGGCACACTTGACTGGCCAGCAGCCCCCACACTGCCCCTCGGTGTTCACAGGACTCTGCCCGCCTGTGTTGCGAATGTTGACGTAGAAAAACAAAGCCAGCAGGTCTCACCACCGGGAGCCTGCTCACACGGTAGCATGCTGGCAGGGGTCCCAGCTCTCCACAGGGAGAGGAGCCTCCACAGCCTCCCTCACGCCTCTCTGCCCCAGGAATCCATTTGTTGGAGCAAATCTCAGATTCCAAAAGCGGGTGAAAAAACTCCAATGATTCCATTCCATTTTCCCGGAACTCTCCGGAGCCCTCTCATACATGTGGAAGGGGAAAAGCTTCTTAATAAATACAGTCGCCGTGAGAGGATGGGTCAGAGTTAATGAGCCTCATTCTCTATAATCAACCCAGCCCGAGCACCCACTCTTCGATTCACTCCGTGGGGGGCGTCTCGGGAGCAGTTCTGCCCCGACATTGCAGGTCGCTTCGAGCGACGGCAGCGGTTTTGTTCGAGATCACCAGACATTGTATGACTGGCATCAAGTCCATTGTTCCAAAGAGCTGCCACTTAGCGTGGTGGCCCAAGGATGTGGTTGGGCTCCAGAGGCAGGTGTAGAAGTGAGCCTGGGCAAGCTCACCAGGGTTCCTTTCTGCCTCAGCACATTCCAGAATAGGAAAGATGTGTTTTTATGTACAGAAAAGGCATACGTAGAGTGGCTGTTTGTATTGGATGCTGTGGATGGATTTTTAAAAGCAGAGCCACCTAACAGGCTGCTTTCAGTAGACTGCCAACGAGGATTCGAGAGCCAACTCTTGGAGACCCTGAATACTTTTCCCCACCCACAGGCTGTCTGTTGTATCGGACATCTGTGGCATGGGCGGGCAGCCTTTGTGTCATCAATCGTCGCTCCCTCCAAAGGGTCACGAGCTACTGCTCGGCTGACTCTCCGGAAAGAACGGAGGGGAGGCTGCTGGTGTGGGTCCTTCGGGGTTTCCATGGTCCAACCGCGGAATGTTCCACTGCTGCTGCCAGCAGGTCAGTGATGGCAGGCCATTCCAGTCGTCATCTGTCTTCTCCAGCAGACAGGAGCTGCACTGCCTCAATAAGCCTACTTTAAGAGCTCACTAGAAATGAAACAACTCCACCTATATCAATTGGCCCCGGTGACATCGCCTCATGGCAGCCAACGACATGGTCGAGGAGGTAGAAATGGGGCTGGGTCCTCAAGTGGGGCAACGTGGCTGAGTGGAGCCAGCCAGCAGCGTTCTGTGTCGGTAGATGTTTTAGCAGAGCTTTTTCTTGGGACTGGCTTTCTGTTCCAAGCTTATTAGCTGGTAGGTCGGGTACCAGCCGAGATTCTGCCCTCTACAGCCCTGACAGCCCACACTCACTCTGGATCTAAGTAAAGCACACCCCAGGTCAGAGCAGATCCTTGTGCCATGAGCACTATCCACACATAGTTTTCTGTGTACCTGAATGAACCCGTTCGATGAGTCCAGGGTCTGCTAACCTCAAAACCTGCGGTTTGGGCATTGCCCCTCTCACCGCCATCCCCAGACTAAGTTGTGAGGGGGTGCACAAATCACAAGTCTTTGTCATTCTCCAGCAAGCCCTTCAGTTCTCGCCTCATGCATGTCACTTGTTCCCTAGATTGATGGGTCAACGTTGAGAACGATCTGCATGCAGCATGGCCCACTGCTGACATTCCATCTGAACCTAACGCAGGGCACCGCCCTGATCCGATACAGCACCAAACAGGAGGCGGCCAAGGCCCAGACTGCACTGCATATGTGAGTACCCCTCATGCTAAGCACTTCTGCATTGTGAGTACTGCTGCTCCTGTCTCCTTACCAACTTCTGTAGATCACGGGCCATTCATTAGAATTTCAAACACAAAGCATTGGTGACTCCATAAGTACCTGTTAAGTACCACAACTGCAGCCGCATTTGTGCCTGTGAGAGAGTTTGCAAGTGCTGTTGTGGGTAATAGTTAGATTCCGGCCACCTACTGTGCCTTCTTTGTAGGCGGTGGTGTGCTCTTGGTAGGTAACTAGTGCCATGTCTAAGGTAGGTGGGCTTAGAGCCAAACGTGACCACCCCCTTCACTGCCTCGGACAGACAAGCTGACACGACTCCCTCTGATGCCAAGGCAGAAAGCCACAGAGCCAGTGTGTACTGCGGAGGGGGTGACACTGAGACTGGGCACTCACCCGGAGAGGCGGGCCTGGGCTGCCACGCTGCTCTGTGTGTAGCATTTACCTCCCACACTGCTGCCAGATGCCATCAAGTTGACTCATGGCCACCCTTGATGTCAGAGGTGAGCAGCCTCATAGGGTCTATGTGGCTGCCCTGTGCACGGGATCCAGGTCCTTTCTCGTGGAGCTACTGCTTGGTTTTAAACTACCAACCTTCTAGTTAGTAGCCGAAGACTTAAGGTGCCACCAGAACTCCTACCATGATGCACTGTGATGAGCTGACAGACTTCTTGGTGGCTGTGTAGTCTGGAATATGTGAAGGGGTTCCCCCC